>CAOLHI010002104.1:0-291782 GCA_948474755.1 Ctenosaura bakeri | reverse complement strand
ATCTCAGCTGATTTCTAATTACTGAGAATTACTTTCTGAGCAATTCCTCCTCCTCCCCCTATCTCAGTGTTTTAAGGGCATTACAGCAACTCATTAAAAGGTTGGCATACCCAAATTGTATGATGTGGGAGTTAAGAAAGTAATGGAAGATAGTACACCTCTGATTTCACTGCCAAATAAACCTCTTCTTGCTTTGCTTGGATAAACACAATTAGAAAATCCAAGCTTCATGAAATATTTGCCAGTTGGGACTGCTAGGTGAGGAATTCCAAAATGTCACCACTGAACAAAGCTGGAACCAATGCCTGAAAGGTGCCACATTGCAAGTTGTCAACTCTTGTTTAAGGATGGGGCAGAGTAGCAAGAAACAAAGATATCTCCTTTTAACATGAACACATCAAGGGCCACCTTAGACTTTCATTAGCTGTTACAAATGGAAAATGACTTAAGCTGATCTTTCATCTCTTACTGCTAAATTTCCAATGGATTAACACCAGAACAGTGTGGCTTGAAGAGATAGCTATGCACTGGCATATTTTAGAATTCAGATATAGTGGTTGAAGGTATTCTTCACTTAGAGTGTCAGAGACCTTGGACCAGGCTGCCATAACTCTTTTAACATAAAGGGGAAAATGAGGCTGAATTATGGATCATGCTTGAGGATCTTTATGGAATTCTATTTCCCTGTATTTATAGTCTAGGTTTTGTGAGATTGGTGCAACCAGACACAGTGTTACATTTCAGCAGCAAATAGCTGGCTTAAGTCCTTCTCTAGAAAAAAGTGTGCTATATCAAGTTAAGCTAGAATTTTGAAAAAGGAGAAAAAATTTTAAGGTTTCCTCTGCAAACTGCTGACTAGAACTTGAAAACAATCCGTTGTTAATTTATTGATTCACTTGTTTTTCTAGCAATTTCATCTAACTCACTAGATTCTACAATTAACACTGAAATTGAAAAATATTCTTTAGTGAATTATTAGATCATTAGAATTCATTAGGATGGGTGCTTCTCCTTCTGTCACATTCAAGAAACCAGAAAGCCTGTTTCCTCAGGAGAAAGAAATATTATAACATATGGTTCTATTGTCTCTGTTTTTAGGCAGGATAATCTGTGTGATAGCTTTAGGAGGATAGCAGGGAGGGGAAAGGGTGAGACAGAGAGTATCTGACCCAGAAAAGCTAGGTTTGTGGAACAGAAAAACAGCTGGATTTGGGAAAGAAGAAAAATAATTGAAGAGGGAGGTCTTAGAATAGAATAGGATGGGAACAGAGGGAGTGATTTCTTTGCTTATCAGGAGACCAATGCCCTTAAGCATTTTCTTAGGATGTCAGGCCTTTTAGGCCTGAAAGGCAGGTTTCCCTGCCCATGGGTCTTCAAAGACTTCCAGACAGAGGTCCATTGTGATTCTCTTCAATAAATTGTCCTCCTCTATTGATTATGTTTTTGATCAGTTTCTATTGTACATTATTGTCTAATATTATTTGAGATGAGCTGCAATGAACCCCTTGGCAATTCTTTAGTGTATATCTTCACTTAAATTTCAGTTGCCTATTGGTAAGTAGGATAAGATTGCTCTGTCTAAGTCCATTTTCTCCCAGATGATCTAACATATAAATTCCTAGGTCTCCAGCAGATATTCCTGCCTTTGTATACTTTAGTGAGACCAGTTTGTACGGCCAGGAGTAATGCAAATATCACTTTAATTCATTAGCCTCCCACTACAAGATAATGGGATTTAATCTTAAAAGTATTAAGGTAAGAAAAATGCAGAGACTAATGTGGTTGTTAGCAATGTGATCATTAGAGATGCCATGGATTGAAGTCAGGATCCATGGCTTCTTATGAAAAACATGTGCTCTACCACTGATCATTGCAGATCATGCTTCTTAACTGGCAGTGAGGAGACAGAAAGGATACAGTTGCATACAAAAAATGTTCTGCATATGTCCTGAAGCTTTAAAACCATTTCTGATTATGAAACTATTAGCCCAAGTTCTCCTGCTATGTGAGGCAAAAAGAAAAGCACCATAACCACACCTCTCCCATCACCTTCTTCATGCTGGAGTCTATGTTAAACCAAAATAGACAAACAATGGCTCCGGTAAATATGGGGGAACAGTAAAAAAGCATAAGGTGGTGTCATTTTAGAATTAATTAAAATTAAGTATGTTTGAAAGCTAAAATAGAAACAGATCTTTATTGACTTATAAAACTGTATGCAGGGGATGGGATTGATTTGCTGCATACATGTGGGAGGACACCCATGTTCCAAGTTTGTACTGGGCTTGAAAAAATGAAGCTTGGACCTTTCCTAGAAGTGCTGGATCATTCTAGAGCTTTTCCAGATGACCCAGTGATAGCATAGCAGATGCTCAGTTGTTCCTCATTTGTTGCACAAGTTCCAGACATCTGCTTTCAAGGAAGCACTTCTGCTCCAGAGATTATTTTATTTTTTCCAGCAGTCAAATTGCATTACATTGTTTCCTTCTTGGCTAGGAAAGCCATTATGATGCTGAATGCTATGCAAAATGCAATTGTGTAAGTCTCAAAAGCACCTATTGGGCAGTGCCCATTACATTTTTGGACAGCAACAGAACTACCTTTGCAGCTGGCATGATGCTGTGGTGCTGACACCAGAGAGCTCACCCTATAAAACAGAAAATGACTTCCAACAGTTGTTAGAATATATCTTGAGCTTCTACTTGCCTGACTGCAGTGATTGAATGCACTGGCCTTGTCCATAAGGGGTTAAACAATCAGGATGACTGGATCAGAAGGTGCTGGCTGTGATAGGATGCACGGGCTTCTCATTTGGGGAGTGGACGGGTAAGAAACCAAACTAGGCTATGTGGATGTGAGTAACGGCGGTGTTAAGTGTTCTTTAAGACCAAAAATAAATAAATAAATAAAAAACACTTGCTCAGGTACAGATAGCCATTCTGAAACTGAGACATAAAATCTGATTCCATTTTCTATAAAGGGTTTCATGTTCTCATTTCAAGGTAAGGCAGAAGTAAATTCTAGTCCAAAGAACCTTTTTGATTTCACATGTACTTTTCTTTGGTGCAGTATTGATTGCTGTACATATCAGTGTCATCTTACTAGTTCTCAGCCTCTGCTTTTATTATTTTAATCTTTTCTAATTTTAGGCCCACAACAACCACAGGGATCCAGCCCTTTGATGCTAAAATAGACTGTGTAGTGTTAAAAACTTGGGCCTTGTACTTCTACTGCACTGCTGAGGGGGAAGTAGAGAAGTGTTTGGCAAGCCTGCTGAAAACTCTTAGTGGCAGACTTGAAAGAGAAGGATGTTCAACTAATCAGTGAGAGATTAAAATGAAGAGAGATTTGGCTTCCAGACACATGCTCTTTCCTTGTCCTCTGATAAAGGCGCACATTATAAGAGTGGCTTCCTTGTATCAGTTCTGAGCCAGAATGCACATGCATTTTAGAAAATGATCTATATCACATTCTGTTCTACAGGAAACATACACATACGCATGGAGAACAGGGTTTCCTTTCCCAAGGAAACATGCACATGGCACTGGAGAACAGAGTTCAAATAGCTGCTCGGTCATGGATATCTGCTAGGTGACCTTGAGCAAGTCACAGGCCATTTCCGCACTAGCTTGTTATAGCGTGATGATTCCACTTTCAACATCCTCTGGAATCCTGGGGTTTGTAGTTTGGGGAGGGACCAGCTGGCCCCTCCCAAAACTGCAAACCCCAGGATTCCAGAGGATGTTGAAAGTGGAATCATCACGCTATAACAGGCTAGTGCGGAAATGGCCACACTTTCTCTGACTCAGAAGAAGGGAAAGGTAAACCCCTTCTGAACATTTTTTCCAAGAAGTAAAAAACATGATATGTTCACCTTAAGGTCACCATAAGTCATAAATGACTGGAAGGTGCCCAGCAACAGCAGGATCAGATACTACTTCAGGGTAAGCACGCAGTCAGGATAGTGCATCATTCATATGAGACTGCTTCTGCTGATTGTTGCTTATTGCCTTGTAGTCTTTTTTTTTATTAATAATTTTTATTGATTATACAGCAAAGAAAAAAACAAAAACAAATCCCCCATCCAGCATAACAAATGGCTTTAGTCTAAATTCAGTTGCTTATCCTAAGTAGACTAGACTCACTGAATGTATGAGATTTGTACCAATCAGCAACTGATTCAATGGATCTCCTCTATGCAGGAGGACTAGCAGTTGGATTTAGGCCTCTATCTTTGCCAGAGTACATGAAACCAACAATAATTCTGTGTCACTAGTTGTGTGGAAATTTGAAATGTCCGTGATGGTATGTGAGAATTGGCCATGTTTACACTCCCACAAGATGGGTTAGTAACTGGGGTAGGGACATGCACCAGTGATTAGCAATATGACTATCTTTCACCATAAGGCTACCATAGCTCTAGACTCCACGCAGTAGTACTGTAACTGTTCAAGCAGACCAAGAGGTCCAGAGGACTGCTGAAGTTGCCTAGTGTGTTCAGACTGTGGATGACCAATGCTTTCTTTTCTTTAAAGGGATACAGGAGCAGAAAACAGGGCAGTTGCATAACTCAGTGGTAAAACATGTTTTGCCTATATAAAGCATCAAGTTTAGTCTCTGGCACTTTCACTTAAAATTATTTTGGATTACACAATAGGGAAAAATGCCTCCCTGAATATGTGGGGAGCCACTGTGCATTGGAAAAGAAAAATAATACTGGGCTAGATGAGTCAGTGGTGTGATTGTATAAGGTCAGGTCTTAAATCATTTAGCTTTTCAGAAAAAAATGTGTGGGCACTTTATGGGGGGATACTTTTGTAATCTGTGATGTGAAGATTTAATGTCCAGTCAGTAGCGTACAGCCAGTGGCAGGTAGAAAGCATCTGAGTGGTAGCTGGGGCAGGAGGAGGAAAACCAGCTGCCCTTAGTAGTCAGGTACATCAGGCTAGAAGTAGTTGAATTCAGCCTTGGGCTAATGCCCAGATATTTATGGGCAATGTCAAGGGCTAGTAGATGCTATGATGTTAGCACAATGTACTGAGCATTGCTAATTGATAACTCTTACTGCACCCTTTCTCCACTGCTTTATGTTTCCCATTTCAAGATTGTTGGGGTTCTCTTCCCCAGCATCAGCCATACATCAGCAGTGACATGTGCTTGTCTCTTACCTCTTTAGAGTACCAGCACCCATCAGTTGCCATTGATTGCTGTGTAGACCAAATGTACCACCACATGATAGAGCATATTTAATAGCACTGGGCTTCTGGCTGGTCAGCAGGGTGGTGATGATGGTGAAGAATTGTCTGTAACATGTAACACCTATTTGCACTCCAAATGGTAGGAAAACAAACAAGGAAGATGGCAAGTGTGACATCCACAGGTGTGGTGTCCACCATCAGTCTAAGCAGTCAACTAACAAGCTGCTGAAAAGGACCGGCAACAAGCAACAGTTCCAAAATGTGGTTCCTTATTTTAATCTAGTAAGAAAATAGACTCAAAACAAATACAAAGCATATCAACATTCCCAGCAATATCCATAAATCAAAGCACAGTCAATATAATTCTAAGTCAGAGGTCAGACATGGCAGGAGAAACAGTCAGTTAATCATTGACAAGTTCTGGAGGGGAATGGCTGGGCTTTTATAGGCCCACAGGTTAACCTAGCTGTTGCTTAATTAACTGTTGTTTCCTATAAATTCATTGAGATCTGTGTATGCTTTTCTTTTCCTCAGCAAAGGTGGGTTTAGGTGAATTATATTCTGTTTCAGAAGAGGCAGGGCTCCCTGCTGGAGCTGGCACTGCGCCCTGTTCTGTCTCTGGGGTGGCTGGTACTGTCTCCTGCTGTTCAGCAGGTTCTACTGTTTCAGTCTCTGAGTCAGAATCTAGGTCTAGGTCCTGTAAGCAGGACATGATGTGTCAACACTTTGCTATAAAGATTAATGTTCGTGTTCAACTTAATACTGTTTACCTAATGCCTACTTGGTATGCAGCATTGAAAGACAACTCTACCTGCTCCAGGTTGCATTAAGGTTTTGGTAGGCTCTAGCAACCCTTGTGTTTGACTCCCCTCCTCACCAACTAGGGATGTTTTCATAGTCCCTAAAATCCTGTTTTTGGAGGTCTAAAATTTTTGTAGGCCCCAGGAACTTTGTCTAAAGTGCCTAATGGATAAAGTGGCTCTTAACCTGCTATGCTGAGGTTGATAATCCCAAGGATGAGTGAAAGCAGTATGAGCATCTGCAGCCATCCCCTTAGCTGCCATCCCTACAAGTGAAAATGTTGCCAAGTTTTCTTAAAAAGTTTTTGGATGCCAGGGCCATCTCTGGAAAACATGTTTTCCTATCAAATCTGATTTTTATTTGATTTTATGATCTGCCGTGTGCCTGCAAGCCAGGTGAAACACAGCTAGTTCATTATGAATCCACCCAAACATAATCTGGCTTTGATTGCTCGAGGCTTGATGGCCAGAAGATGGATGAGGCTTGATGAGCTCTGCTATTGTCTCCCTTTCTTTCAAGACTGATGGGAGGGTGACCTGATGTGCCCAGGAGGCAACACAGATCTGGCTGCTGGGGCAAAAGATGCATCTGGAAGTTATTTGCTGGGGTTCTTTCATTCCTCCAACACTTCATGAATCTATGAGCAGGTTCAATCCACTGTGGATTCCCTTCATCACTCTCTCTTCTTCCCCCTCCCCACCCCCACCTCACAGCCCCATCTACTCACCTCTGGACAAACATTTGCCCAATTGTACCCTGTGCCTTTGGAAAAGAAAAGAACAATTTTCCTAAATGAACCTTGCTGTTTTTGCAAAAATTGACCTATTGTTCTGCAATATCATTCCCCCTCTTACCTTTTGAAATCATTAATTGACAATGTACAATTCAATATTTTTTTAAAGATGTAACAGTTAGCATTATACTATAACTTGCAAAGCTAAACAACAAGGCCCACAATATTGAAGAAGAAAAGAAAGAACAACAACAAAACAAAACAAAAACCCAAGTAACTGAGAATTAAAGATCTCTTTAAAATCATGTAAGGGACTTAGCATCAACCATTGGAAGGGACTTTTTAAAACAGCTACCTCCACACCACATCACAGAGTATTTCTGAATCTCCAACGAGATCCCTAAAATTCCTGCATTGTCAGTTTGTTTCCCTTTCCGTTTCTGCTAACAGAACTAAGAAATTTGAAAATACTTTTTCTTTTTGCAGAAGGACTTTTCTTTTTTTTTATTTTAAAGATGGAGATTTTTTTAAAAACAAACAAACAAGAAATACACATTAGAATATATTTACTTTGTTCATTCTTTCTCCTTAATGTGTATGGATGTGGTAGAATGATTACCATGAAAACAAGATATTTGTTTGGGGACTTTAAAAATTGTTTTCAGTGTGAAACTTGTCTCACAATACTGTTTCCTCACCATTAGGCCAGTTAAAGACATTCGACTGCCTGAGGCAGAACAGCAAATAGCATCCCCTCTTTATCTAAATCAAGGTATGTAGCCAAGCTATTTCACCAGTTGAGATGTAAAATCCCACAAATACCTCTATCCTTTTTGGCAATAAAAATACAGTAAAGCAATGTCACTATTACCCTCTATGACACACCAAGTCTGTTGCCAAAGGGTAGTCAATACATTATGCATAATAGCAGACCTAGCCCTGGTTAGCAGTTGGAAAATGTGAGGTAATAATAACAGAGTTACAGAGAGGTAGAGTGTTAGGACATCTCCTTTAGTGGAAAGGCTAGTATCCATTTCCTAAAGATGGGCATTGTCCATATTGCTTGTTGTTGCTGTGTCTTCAAGTCATTTCCAACTTATCATGACTCTAAAGTGAAACTATCACAGGATTTTCTGGGGGCTGAATCTGTGTGACGTACCCAAGGTCACCCAGTAGGTGTCCATGGCCAAGCAGGGAACTGAAGCCTGGTCTCTAGGGCTGTAATTCCAATGTCCAAACCACTGTACCACATTGGTTCTCATCCATATGCTACAACGGCATTATTACAAGTCATAGGGAAATGCTGAAGATATTTCCACTATTGGTCCATCTAGCTCAGTATTATCTTCACTGATTGTCAGAAGCTTTCTTGATTTCTAGGCAGATGTCTTTTCCAGCTGTAAGTTGATTTTAATATGTATTTTAATCACTATTGTTGTTTAATGTGTGTTTTAACTTTTGTAGACTATAGTTTTAACTAAGTTCTCTTTTAAATTTTGTAAGCCGCTTTGAGTCCTCTCAAGGAGAAAAGTGGGGTATAAATAAAGATGGTGATGGTGATGGTGATGGTGATGATGATAATACTAGAGGCTGAATCTAGAACCTTTTTCATGTAAAGTCTCTGCTTTCCTACTGTCCTACAGCTAGGTTTCCCATATTCCTGATTTGTGTTGGTTTTACATGAATTCTAGGCATGACACTCAATGCTTGTTTGGAATATCATCTGGCCTGGATTCCAAGCTTTCATTTTAAAAGAAGTCTCTATCTCTTGTAGGAACTGAAACATGGGGCAAAATGTGGAGGTATTCTTGTGTGAAATTGTTCAGTGAGACACAAAATTTCCCCTACTTTTCACACTTGAGGAAAGGGAGAGTTACCAGTGCAGAAGACGAAGGGGGACATTGCAAAGGCACAAAGTGAGGCAAGGGAGGGAACAAGAGGGAAGTGAGAATGAGTGGTGCAAGCAATGGAGTGCAAGAAGAAAGGGTGTAGGTTTAAGGGAGGTTTGCTGAGAGGCAGAGGTGGCCTAAGGTCTCACAGTAACACAGTTTCCTTGACTAACTCACAAAGTGCAATAACTGGACAGATCTGGTCCAAAGACTTACAATATAAAAATCACAGCAAAGCACTGTGAAAAAGATAGAGGGAAAAATACTGTTTTCTGTACAAAACAAACATGTGCAAATTTTGTGCAGAATAAATCTCAGAAGGCATATACACTGCACTGTTGTTGAAGACTTTTTTTTACAGCAGGAAGAAAGTTGTTAAAATTATTTGTTGCTCCCTCCAAAAAGAAAATTAGAATTGCATCTCTATTCATAAGTTCATATTTTATCTGCTTCTTCTTCTCTACCTTAAGGCATGATGGTTTCTCAGAAGCCCTTCTGGAGGTAACAGAGGGAGACGTCACCACTGAGGGCCAGCTGTTTTCAGTTCACCAAATGGTTGCTGTTTCTTCTCCCTTTCCCTCAGGGCAACATCCATTTAGAAGACCTCAGAGTCTGATCTGGTATAAAGCAGCAGCTTCTTATTTTCCTATGCAGTGTTGTATATCACCAGGCACCTTGAGAACACAATCATGCATACATATATGATCATAATTGTTTTCTGTAACTTGTATTAAGGTCAGGAAATAAACCAATCTGCACAGTTGACAGGTGTTCCCACCTGATATCTCCCACTATAATTTGGAAAACAAAGTGCAATTTCTATCAGTTTGCATACTTTCTTGTGATTGAAAAAAATGGCAATACATTTTGCTCAGAGAGGTGTTTCTTCATGATTCTAGCTGGCCTCTATCAGAGTTGTATACACTCTGCAGCTTAATCTCAGAAATGGTAGACATAATCCACTCCCCATATGTTTTTTTTTTTTAAGAGAGCACAAATCAAAAGTCTTGCAAGTTTGCAACGTTTATTGTGGTGATTTTACTCAGTCTTCTTTATCATAATCAGCTGGCTGTGTCAGAGAGATTTTTCCATTGTGCGGTTCCCTTACTATCTCTCTGTTTATATGCACATATAATTGGTATGCCACATGCCGCATAAAATATATTACACCAGCATTTAGAATATAGCTGGAATGTATTATAGTCCAGGGCCTCTGCCATGCTCTTTCAAATATATTATACAGGATGACACATAATATATTTTCAGCCTATTCTATTAATTTTAAAGTCTATACTGTGGTGTCTCATATTTTAAATAGCAGGACAATAGGCCAATTCTTTTCTTTTCATTCTTTTCTTCCTTTCATTTATTCTTTTTTTTTTTTTTGAGGGGGTTGTTGTTTAACAGAAATGTTTTATACTCTGTCAGATATATTTCTACCATGTGTGCAGTAAATTACATGAAACACATAAGAGGCATATGGGTTAGGTCTGAGCTTTCTGGATCTTTGTGTGAAAAGTTCCCTTTATCCTTCCTCACTTCACTCTTATGACAATAGTTTGCCTTGAACTTCCCTGAATCTGGACAATAGGTGGCAGTGTTTCTGGAAACCTATCTATAGGATTATTGTGATCCTGAAGCAATCTTGATATTCTCAAAGCTATATATCAGTGATGTATTTAAGTCTTTTGCTCCAAGTATCAAGTCTGTACCTTCAAGTCTCAAGTCAAGTCAAAGTCGTTGAAGATACATTCAAGACAAGTCTCAAGTCTAGAAGCCAACTTTATACCCCAACCAAAATTCCAGAATTATTGAACAGGGCGAATAAATTCAGTTTTAACAATTTAAGCAGATTCGGCTCTCCACATTTGCAGTTTTGCCATCTGCAGCTTTGGAAGTGGAGAATAGGATCCTATCTTACTCTCCATTATTGAAGATTCAAAAGATTTAGAAGGAAGAATCCTTCTTCCTCAAGCCTGTTGCCTAACACATTTGCTGTTCCCCTCTGAGAAATGCACCCTGCACTCTGGGTGCGAGCCTTGTCTTTTGCTTTGAGGAAACGTTTTAGAAGGCTCCTCCGATATGCAGTGGGGACAGGCTGCTAAGCAGACCTCAAGCCTGCCTCAAGCCCATTGCCTAACCTGTTTGCTGTTCCCCTCTGAGAAATGCACCTATACTTAGGACTTGAGAGAGATTGTCATGTGACTGGTTGGAAGAAAGAGATGGAGGAATTGTTCAAAGTCGTAAGGGTTCTGGATGAATGTATTATGTTACTAAATTAAGGGCATCAATTCAGTCATTAAAAATATACAAGTCTCGAGTCGAATCAGTGCATCATTTATGGCCGAGTTGAGTCCTCTCTGAGAACAAGAAGACTGAACATATATGGCCCTAGTGTGTTGACATGGGGGGGGTTCAAGTTCAAATCATGTCAGACTTGGATTTGGAAAACCTAGTTCATTCAACCATGGAACTCACTGGATGGGTGGCCTTGGGCAGCCATTATATCTCCATCAGAGAGGACTACAGGGAGGACACATGGCATCAGCATTCTAACTGGACACTGGAGAATGCCAAAGAAATATTATTTAAATGCTTCTGTGTTGATTTTTATGTACATACATGTCTCTGTTCTTCAGACTTGACTTGTGACCTGGCATAATTACTGTTTATATGGAAGAAGGAATGGCATGCCAGCTGGCTGGGAATGATGGAAATTGTAGTCCAAAATATCTCAAGGGAACCAACATGGGTGGCAAAGACAGCCTGAGAGTTTTTGTTTACTTGCAATCACATGGACTTTGACTTGTGGTAACCCCATGAATGAGAGACTTCCATGAGCCTGTCATTAACAATCCCATCAGGTCTTGCAGACTCATAGCTATGGCTTCCTATATTGAAGCAACCCATCTCTGATGTGGTCTTCCTCTTTTCCTACTGCTTTCCATTTTACCAGACATTACCATCTTTTCAAATGAGTCATGCCACCTTATGATATGTCCCAAATACCAGCCTCAGTTTAATGGTTTTGGTTTGATTTGCTCTTGGATCCATTTATTTGTCCTTTTGGCATTCCATGGTATTTGTAGAGCTCTCCTTCTGTGTCACATTTCAAATGAATTGATCTTCTTTTTGTCAGCTTTATTCACTGCCCAGCTTTCACAACCATAGTTTTTCTCAGTCAGCCACATGAAGTCTAGTATTGAAAGACTGAAAGAAATTACTACGTGTGCAGCAAGATATATTTGATCCATGTGCTGAAATTGTTTTGCAGCCATATGGATGGATGTAATATGATGCAATCTCTCACAGCTGCCTTGTGTACATAATATATTATAATGAATGTAGGAAATTTATTTCATAGCTGTTGGTATTCCTGTATGAAAACTGACAATCCCAGACAAATTTTGTGTATACTCCCAAACTCACTCATAGAAGACTGAAGACCAATATACGTAACAAAGAAGATTGATATATGAGGAATGTCTATGAAGATTGATATATGTAAATAACAGTTGTCAGCATTTGTTTGTGACCCTCAGAAAGTTGTGTGAGTGTCCATATATCTGTCTTTCTGAGTCATTTTGGATATTCCTCTGAGATGGTCAACATCCACATGTGAATGGTAATGTTGGACTTTGGCTATGTAACACAGCAAAGTGAAATAGACAGGTGGGTGGGATTCTTTACACATCCATTACTTTCATTCTGACTTTTGCAGTACCCTTAAATTCCAAATCAACATTTATTTTAAACTCAGAAGGCTGAGATCATTCAGTCCAAAGTCTTGCATCCAGCTCCAGCCAATTAGGTCTCCCCGCAGAATGTGGCTACAGCTTTGACCGCACCTATTGAGACTAGATTTGAATGAAATGCCTCTTTCAGAAGAGTGTTTCATCTCAGTCTGGGAGTGTCACCACATTTTATAGCCGCCCCTTTTTTTTACTCAGAGGTAATGGCAATGAAGCTGACAAATGACTTCCACTGCTTGATGGGTCGAAGGGCTACAACTCAACCACCCCCTTCCCAGAATTTGCATATCAAATGATGAGATCATGAGAACTTTTGCCGGTGTACTTCCCTTCTTTAAAAAAAAAATCTGCCCATACATAAAAGTGATTCCTCTTCCCCACCTCCCCTTGGGAAACACCACCCTTTAGTTGTCATTCCAGAATAAGGCAAAAAAGGGAGGGAGACAAACTTACTGATGTGGTGGGGGAGGTGGAGAAGTTCAGTGCTTTCTGAGCTACTTGGCAGGACAAGAGGAAAAGAAAGTAAGAAATCATCCCCCAATCCAGACTCCTGGTTGTGTGTTTGGGTGGTCTGATGGAAACAGAAATAAGTCCTTAACATACCTTTTCTCTTTACTCCCCCAGCCTTCCAAAGGGTCATGGAAGGGACACTGTGTAAAACAGTGGACCCCCAATGAGAAACCAGCTGTGCAGGAGATGGACAACAAAGGGAAGAGACCTCCCTTTAACCAACTGACCTCTCCCTTAGCAGCCGGGTAGATGAGGAAAGAGTCACTGTTCATTCCCTCCTTCAGTCCCTTGATCCTGTCCTCAAAAGTATTTTGTGGCCTGGAAGTGCGGTATGCATTCCAGAGTAACAATATGGCAGTGGATTTGGTTTAAATACAGGGACATTGACACCAGGGAATTTTTTTATTTCCTTTCCCTTGCACTAAAGATATTGTGGTTCTGTTAATCCAAGTTGCGGGGGGGGGATTGATTTCCATTTATCTTCTCCTTCTTCACTTGTAAGCTTGCTTGGCCGTCTGTGGGGGATCGACTCAGGTTTATATGTCTATCCATCCTTCTCAATCCACATTTAGGCATCACATAGGAGAGCGCTGCAGCCTACAGAAGCAGAGCCACAATGGTAATCTGGTGAAGACAGCTCTGCCTGTCTTCCTTGCTTCTTTTGTGTCTTAGGGGACAAATACAGTTACATAATCAGTCTGTCACACAGTACCCTGACCTTTTCTGTTTGTCTGTTTAAAACCATACAAGTGGGGAGAAGAATTTCAGATGTGGTAAATAAGGTAAAGGTGCTTAACTCCCCCCCTCCTTTTCCACACCAAATCTGAGTTTTGTGATTTCTGTTTCTTCTCACAAACATATATACATTCTGAACCCTGAAAGCAAGGAAGATGCTGGAGTGGAAATGCAGGAATACAAAAGATAAAGATAAAAGATATGAGGGATAGTGAGAAAGGTGCTGGGAACATGCAAATATGACTCGGCTCCCCTCACCACTCCAGAACTGCTAGGACAGGCAGCCAGTACTATGAATGGGAATTGTAGTATACTAATAGAACACTCCCTTATGGGTGTGTACTAAACCCTATCAACATTTTAGGCGTACTGGTTGAAGCATCCTGCAAAATGGAAGCTGAATGGCCACAGAGGGACCAAGCATCATCAGGGAGGAATCAGTGCCAATCTTATACCCCAGAGTAAACCCTAAGAGAGGGCCCCTAAATTGGCATGACTTCCCCCGTATTGGATATTGGCTAGCAAAGGTCAGTTGCAGTTAAAAACAACTTGGCGTTGAATGGGAAATCCTTAACAACTATACCGTCTCCCTCTGCTGAATGGGAACGTAGACAACGTCATTTAGGCTAAAAGACTGACCTTGCTTGTTTTTGCTGTTAATTGCTTGCTATTGTTTGCTGGCTACTGCCTGGCCGTGGGCTCTGCCTGATCACACGGTCTGACTAACGAGAGGGAGGAGGCAGCTAGCGGGGAGGAGCTTTATTAGGAGCTACCAACGGGCCTCTAGCTCATTTCCCAGAGGAAAGAGCAGAGGAGAGCTGGGCCTGTGAAGACGTCCTAGACCAGGTGTGTTTCACAGGCTTGTTTTTTTGCTGAGCTTGTTTTTGCTGTGCTTGGGGGCCTTGCTTGTTTTTGCTGTTAATTGCTTGCTATTGTTTGCTGGCTACTGCCTGGCCGTGGGCTCTGCCTGATCACACGGTCTGACTAACGAGAGGGAGGAGGCAGCTAGCGGGGAGGAGCTTTATTAGGAGCTACCAACGGGCCTCTAGCTCATTTCCCAGAGGAAAGAGCAGAGGAGAGCTGGGCCTGTGAAGACGTCCTAGACCAGGTGTGTTTCACAGGCTTGTTTTTTTGCTGAGCTTGTTTTTGCTGTGCTTGGGGGCCTTGCTTGTTTTTGCTGTTAATTGCTTGCTATTGTTTGCTGGCTACTGCCTGGCCGTGGGCTCTGCCTGATCACACGGTCTGACTAACGAGAGGGAGGAGGCAGCTAGCGGGGAGGAGCTTTATTAGGAGCTACCAACGGCGCGCGCCTTTGGCGCGCGCACTTGCACTCCTTTACTTTCTCAAGCTTCTCCTGTACTACTCTCTGTAGTTTCAAGGATGGAAGGTGAAGGAGCTGCTGCAGTCACCTGTAACGCTTGTGGCATGTTCCTTTTCTTGCCACAAGAGGTTCTCGGGTACACCTGCACCAAGTGCAAGCTGGTCACCTTCTTGGAGGAGAAGGTTCGCCAGCTGGAGGCACGAATTTCTGATCTCCATCTTATTAGGGAAGGGGAGGAGTTTTTGGATAGGGCAGAGAAGACCTACCAGAAGACCGAATGCACGGAGGAGCTGCCAGATCAGGAAGTCACCACACTTTGCCGGGAAACGGAGGTTTGGGCGAATGTCACACGGAGGAGTAAAAGGACCAGGAAGGTAACAGAGACTCTTAGCATACACAATCGCTTCGAACTACTTGGCCTTATGAACAATGAGGAGCACCACGCGGAGGGAACAGAATGTCAACAAGAAGGAATCAAACTTCACCAACAGGGACTAGATCAACACTCCCAGCCTAAACAGAATGCCCAGGCAGTCCGAGTAGAACAGGTTCGCCGAGGAGCCCAGGACAAGTCTCAGAGGAGGCGAGTTCTGGTTGTTGGGGACTCTTTGCTAAGAGGAACTGAAACAGCAATCTGCAAAACGGACAAGCTCAATCGAGAAGTCTGTTGTCTTCCTGGGGCCAGGATCAACCACATAACGGAGAGGCTAACCAGGCTAGTCAAACCCACTGACTATAAGCCCCTCATTTTGGTTCATGTGGGAACCAATGACACTGCGAGGAGCAGCTTAAACCACATTGCAAAGGACTACGAGCGTATGGGGACCAAGCTTAAGGACCTTGGTGTGCAGGTGGTCATTTCGTCTCTCCTCCCTGTTCAAGGATACGGCGCATGTAGGGAAAGGGCAATAGTAGAGGTCAACAACTGGCTCCGCACATGGTGCCGCCAACAACGGTTTGGGTTTTTGGAACATGGCCTGAATTTCCATGAACATGGGCTTCTGGCGAGGGATGGGCTGCACCTCACAAAACTGGGCAGGAATGTTTTTGCAAACAGTCTTGCAAGGAAGATTAAGAGGTCTTTAAACTAAGATCCACTGGGGAGGAAGACAACATTATTCAGGGCAAGGACTCAGAGAACACAGGGGGAAAAGGCCCAAATGATACTGGACAAGTAGTACAAGCGGCCAATGGCGGGAGGAGTAGAAACAATAGTACAGGACTTGCAGGAAGGGCCTGGGGACTTAAGTGTCTCTACACTAATGCAAGGAGTATGGGAAACAAGCAGGATGAGCTTGTACTCCTAGTACAAGAAAATAAATACGATTTGATAGGCATCACTGAGACCTGGTGGGATGAGTCTCATGATTGGAATATAGGAATAGAGGGGTATAGCCTATTTTGTAAAAATAGACCAAACAAGAAAGGAGGAGGAGTAGCCTTGTATGTCAAGGATGTTTTCACCTGTGAAGAGATCCTGGGCTTAAACCCAGAAAGCCAGGTAGAGAGCATTTGGGTAAGAATTAAGGCAGCGAGAAACAACAGGGATATTCTGGTGGGGGTTTACTACAGACCTCCAACCCAGGCTGAGGACTTGGATGACGCCTTCCTCAACCAAATGACTGAACATTCAAAGAGGAGAGATACAGTAATAATAGGAGATTTCAATTACCCGGATATATGCTGGCAGTCAAACTCTGCCAAGACAGCAAGGTCCAGCAAGTTTCTTGCTTGTCTTGCAGACAACTTCATGGTCCAGAAGGTGGAAGAGGCCACAAGGGGATCAAATATTCTAGATCTGGTCTTGACCAACAGGGATGACCTTGTGAATGAGGTAGAAGTGGTTGGATCTTTAGGGGGGAGTGACCATGCCCTGTTGGAATTTAGCATTCAGTGGGAAGGAGAAGATAAGGGTAGCCAGACACTCGTCTTAGATTTTAAAAAAGCGGACTTCTGTAAACTTAGGGAGCTGCTGGCTGGAATTCCGTGGTCAGGAATAGTGAAAGGGAAAGGAGTTCAGGAGGCATGGGAGTTCCTTAAAAAGGAGATACTGACGGCACAGTCTAAAACTGTGCCAATAAGGAGGAAAAATGGAAGGCATCTGAAGAAACCAGAATGGTTGACTAAAGAACTCTCAGCTGAGCTAAGAGTTAAGAGAAACACGTATAGGAAATGGAAGAAGGGGGGAAAACCCCCAAAGAAGAATTTAAGCAAGTAGCCAGGAGATGTAGGGAGGAGGTCAGAAAGGCTAAAGCACAGAACGAACTTAGGCTGGCCAGAGACATTAAAAACAATAAAAAGGGTTTTTTTAAATATGTCCGCAGCAAAAGGAAAAAGAAGGAGACAGTAGGGTCGCTACGCAGAGAAGATGGCGAATTACTCACAGGGGGGAGAGAAAAGGCAGAGCTACTTAACACCTTCTTTGCCTCCGTATTTTCCCAGAAGGATACAAGCACTCAACCTGGCGGTAGGGGAGCAGGGGAGGAAGCAGAGGAAATGAGGCACATAATAGGTAGAGAGGTGGTACAGGAATACCTGGCCGCATTGGATGAATTCAAGTCTCCAGGGCCAGATGAATTGCATCCTAGGATATTAAAAGAGCTGGCAGAGGTCATTTCGGAACCGCTTGCTATAATTTTTGAGAAATCTTGGAGGACAGGAGAAGTTCCAGCAGATTGGAAGAGAGCAAATGTTATCCCCATCTTCAAGAAGGGAAAAAAGAGGACCCAAATAATTATCGCCCAGTCAGCCTGACATCGGTACCCGGAAAGATCCTGGAGCAGATCATTAAGCGTTCAGTTTCTAATCATTTAGAAAACAACGCAATAATCACGAGAAGTCAACATGGATTTCTCAAAAATAAGTCATGCCAGACTAATCTGATCTCTTTTTATGATAGAGTTACTAGCTTGATAGATGAAGGGAATGCTGTGGATGTAGCATATCTCGATTTCAGTAAGGCCTTTGACAAAGTTCCCCATGACATTCTTGCATCGAAGCTAGTAAAATGTGGGCTAGACAGGGCTACTGTTAATTGGATATGTAATTGGTTGACCGACCGAACCCAAAGGGTGATCATGGATGGCTGCTTTTCATCCTGGAGAGAAGTGACTAGTGGGGTGCCACAAGGTTCTGTCCTGGGCCCAGTGCTGTTCAATATTTTTATCAATGACTTAGATGAAGGAATAGAGGGCATGCTCACCAAATTTGCAGATGACACCAAATTGGGAGGGGTTGCTAATACGCCAGAAGACAGGATCAAAATTCAAAATGACCTGGATAGATTGGAGAGCTGGGCCAGGGCGAACAAAATGAAATTCAACAGAGAGAAATGTAAGGTCCTACACTTAGGCAGAAATAATGGAATACAGAAATATAGGATGGGGGACACGTGGCTGGATAGCAGTACGTGTGAAAGGGATCTAGGAGTCTTCATAGACCACAAGCTGAACATGAGTCAGCAGTGTGATGCGGCAGCCAAGAAAGCCAATGCAATTCTCGGCTGCATCAACAGGAGTATGGTGTCTAGATCGAGGGAGGTACTGGTACCACTCTACTCTGCTTTGGTTAGACCCCATCTTGAATACTGTGTCCAGTTCTGGGCACCCCAATTCAAGAAGGATATTGACAAGCTGGAGCAAGTCCAGAGGAGGGTGACCAAAATGGTGAGAGGCCTGGAAAACATGCCCTATGAGGATAGACTGAGAGAGCTGGGTATGTTTAGTCTGCAGAAAAGGAGGTTAAGAGGGGACATGATAGCCATGTTTAAATATTTGAAGGGATGCCACGTAGAGGAAGGAGGGGGCTTGTTTTCTGCTGCTCCAGAAACCAGGACAAGGAGCAATGGATTCAAGCTGCAGGAAAGGAGATTCCACCTGAACCTCAGGAAGAACTTCCTGACAGTCAGGGCTGTCCGGCAGTGGAATCTGCTGCCTCGGAGAGTAGTGGAGTCTCCTACCTTGGAGGTTTTTAAGCAGAGGCTTGATGGCCATCTGTCGGGAGTGCTTTGAGGGTGTTCCTGCATGACAGGGAGTTGGACTGGATGGCCCGTGTGGTCTCTTCCAACTCTACATTTCTATGATTCTATGATTCTATGATTCTATTGTTTCGAGTCACATATCTCTAGGCAGACTCCTGGACACTGTCACACCCCAAGCTACATTGATGAACTGTACATAGCCAAACAAACAACACTTATCAATTCGGAATTTTAAACCTATCAATCCCCTGGACTTTCCTGGGAGAAACAATATCAAGGAGGGGTCATGATATTTGCCTAACATTATATTCCACAATCATCACCCATTAACACCACTGTGCTAGCCGATACCTGGCCTGGGGACAGAAATTGGCTATAAAAATCCTCACTTTTGGAGCCTCTTCAGAGAGCCTCTCAGACTGGACAAGGGCCTGTTTTGCTGCTACCGAGGTGTCCCACTCAAGCCTCTCAGACGCTGCTGAGAGAAAAATGTGACTCACATCTCTGACCTGCTGTGAAACCCCACTGCTTCCAGCCTTCCAGCCCTGGGATCCAGCCTCCCCTTGGTGCTTTATACCAAGCCTTCGCTAATCTGCTCCTTCCCCAGGACGCCTAGACTAAGGTCCGTATGCCCTCTCTCCCAACTGTCTTTTATTTCCAACTTCCCTTGTGTGATTGTAGGATTATTTGTTAGTGTGTGTTGCGACTTTCTCTGTTAGTTTTAATAAAGTTACTTTAGACTGTTCTTCTGACTCTTGCATGGTTCTGACCCCGTAGACATAGGGTTAAAGATCCCCTGCCCTGACCTCTCGCAAGCTTTGAGTTTCTCTGTTAATTCCCTCAATTTGAAGTCTGTTTGGGTGTCCTCAAGATACACCCCAATTTTCAGGGTAACACTCAGGCTTAGCACAGATCCTTTCCCATGCATATGCCACAATCCTATCCCATGCATACACTCCTCTCTCTCTCTCTCTCTTTTAAAAATCTCTTAGGGGTCTGTATCAACCACAAGATTCATTTTGGACCCCAAGCTGGCACTTTGGGAAATGGCCCAGTTTGGCTCATACTGATTTAGAGGCAATCCGTGTTTGGCTTGGGTCCCAAACCTGAGTTAGATTAGGCAATCCAAAGATTGCCATTGACTATAATTGGAAATCCCAGAGAAAGCTGTTACTTTTATCTTGTTTGTCAGGTTTGCATGAAATTAGTGGGCATTGTAGTAAAAGAGGGGTTTGTGCCTGGCAAAATCTAAACAGATAGGTGCTGGAGTTTTGTGTTATATATTTTAGGACTCCAAGTGGGTGTGGGTGTGCGCGCACGCACACCTTCAAGTTGCCTGTCAATTAATGGCAACTCCATGTGTCTGTGTGTACTTGACTTATGGCAATACCATGTTTTTCTAGGGTTTTCTTAGGCAAGGAATACTCAGAGGTGGTTTGACCAGTTCCTTCCTCTGAAATATAGCCTATATCTGCATAAATTTTAAAAGGATAGCTGTAGGGGCTAGAGGGTTACCAGATAGTTAAAGGCGTTTAAAATCATGACTAGCTTGAGGCTATTCTTCCAGTGCCTTTCTTTAGCCATGTCACAATTCTTATCCCCAGTCCCCGCTCTGTCTCACCTATACTAGTTATTGTTACTAATTGTCATGCTTTTCTCAGTAAGCAAAAAGTATCAGTGAACTAGAACACATTTAAAAAGAATAGACTTTAATGACTGACTACTACCTGAGCAAGGAGCTATGTAAAAGTCAACATACTTGAAAGATTAACGTACTTTACTTGGGCCAGAAGCTAGGAATGACAATGTCTAAAGCAGTCTCAGTGGAGATATAAAGAAAATGGGGATGTGCAACACTACTTAAGTGGCTGAAGCAACTTAAATCAAGGTTGGGAGCTGCATGGTCCTCCAGAAGTTGGACTGCAACTCCCATCATCCCTAGCCAACATAGGTAATGGGTAGGAATGGTGGGAGATGCGGACTAACAACACCTGGAAGGTCATCTGGTTCTCACTCCATTTCTGTGCAGTGATTCTCATTTGGATTTCCCTTGCCCCCTCCCACTAGTCACTACACAGGTGTGTCAAGGAGAAGGCAGCTGAGTGCAGATCAGATCAGTGCAGATCAGAGTTCTAGGTGCTTGAATACTGTCCTTAGATCAGAGGTGTCAAATTCAATTTCATCTTGGGCTGCATCAGCTTCATGGTTGCCCTCAAGGGGCTGGTTGTGTCTGTAAGACTATATAAATGTATCTGCTCTTTTATCATATTAAATAATTTCCTCTGCATTTGATCATTACTGGTTTTAAATTGCCTTTTCTCTGCACTAACTTTTCTTATCCTGGACATTTTGGGGCTATTTGATTGTAGTTTATGGTCCCCATTTGTAAAATGACATAGAATTGGTCAGTATATCCAGTGTGACACTTTCTGCTCCCCAGACCCTCTCTGTGGCCTCTTTCTGCCCCTTGGCCTCTCTTTGTGCCGATTTCAGCCCCGCTGCCCCTCTGTACCTTGTAAGGCCAATTGCCACATTGCACACCCCCGACTGCAGGTATTCTGAAGAGGGTCCCAGCAGTCAGCACTTGCAATCTACTTCTATTTCTTACTGCTCCTCTGTCCAACTCTTGTCAGCTGCATGTAACATTGCCATGGTAACCTGTGGCTACGCTCTGACGGCAAGACTTGGACAGAGGAGCAGTCAGAAGTAGAAGTAGATTGCAAGTGCTGGCTGCTGGGACCCTCTTCAGAATACATTGCAGCCGCGGGTCTGCAATGTGGGGATTGGGCTCACCAGGCCAGGGGAGTGTCGCAGCTGTAGGAGAGATGCAAGGGTCACATGAAATGGCCTGGCAGGCTGGATTTGGCCTGCGGGCCTTGTATCTGACGCATGTGCCTTAGATCTTAGACAGGGCTTGATTCCCTAAGTAAGCCATCTCTAGCTCTTGTTTGAGGCAGGGGCAGAAAAAGAGGGATATTATTTTTCTGTTGTTCCTCTTGTTACTTAAGGAACAATGCCCTTACTTACAAAATATAAATCACAAGGGCACCCAGAAATATACTGGCAACAAGCAAAGAAAATTCCAAGTCACTGAATCCATCACATGGACTGTAGTCCAACATGGTTGTTGTCAGTTGACCAAAGCAGTGAGTTAATGTTAAATCTATGCTAATCCGACCAAGTATTCTACAGGAAAAGGTTGCTTCCTGATTTCTCCTAAGGGCTTGAGCCTTATTAAAAGGAGAAGGAAATGGCATGTAGAGAATGCAGCCTCCCACATACTCATCTCAAAAGAACCCATCGAGCAAGCTGCTGGTTTCATAGAAGGTGTGTGTCTGCTCCAAATTATATGCATGGCTGAATTTTACTGAATAGACAGCCTCTTTGGATTCCAAAATACCTAAATATTGGCTGCTTTTGACTCTGTCTTCAGCTAATTCTGTATTGAGTTGCCTGTCCAAGCCCCAGCTCTTGTTCTGCTTGACAGGAGTGCTGCCTTCCATTCCCACAATAAACATAGTTGTGCTGGTCATCTCCAGTTCTTGTTCCATTGTAATCCCTGCAACTGTCCTGAGGCAGGGCTGCCTCAAGACATTTGGCCATCTGAAACAAAAGATCAGATGGCATCGTCCTTCACTCCATGTAGAGAAGCCAGCCCTACACCCCACCCTATTTTCCAAGTTTTCATTCAAGTGAACCAAAGTGCATCCAAAAACATTTTACCACTGGACAGGATATTTCCAAATCAGTAGGTGGTGACACTTAATATTTCTTTCATTCAGGCCTATTCTTTTGATTTTATTGTTTGTTGCAAACTGCCATATTTCTTTCTATTTCTTAGAGTCATCATTTGGGGGGGAGCACTAAATGGTTTCCAAATTAAAACTCAACTACTCAATCCATCTTACCTGTGCAGGCAACAATTCAGCAAAAGTGGATATTTACTCATGTTGTTTGTTGGCTTGTTTACTTCCTCCCTCCATTCAGCAGACGCTCAACAACTGCCATTCTTTGATTAATGCATATAAACTATTAAAACAATATAAAATGAAATGTCAGGTTTGAGTGAATGTATATTTGGCTTATTGTTTCTTATAATAATTCTTATAATAAAAATAATTAAAAAAACAATTTAAATGACAAAATCCTAAAAAAGATTATTTAATAAGATATGATAGAACAGCAGTAAAACCTTATTTTTAAGAAAGAACACTTTAAAAAAAATATACCAAGAAGCAAACAATGCAAATCTAGAAATTGCTGAGAATAAAGCAGCCAAAATTAAGCATGGCAAAATAACTCAATTATGTTGTAATAATATGGTTGAGACATGGCATGTTCCTGAAGGTTTCTTGAAATTTCTATTTTCTTCTGTGCATACACGTACTGCTGAAGGGATTAGCAGCTTTCCAATCAAATTGATTGCTTCTCTACTATATAGTAGAAAGTTCAGAGAACTTTGTTGCCCAAACATATTCTTTCTATGCCTATTATGGAAGAGACGTTGTTACCCTGATTTCTGGGGTCCCTTTGGAGACACCTCACTGTGCTCCACGTGATAGGGAATGGAAACTAGCCAGAGCACAAGCAATAGTGCTGCAAGAGGCAAGGTAACCTAGCGGGGTCTTTTTACCCAGTTTTTACGGGTTCAGGCCAAGCCAAAAACCAAACAAAAATGTCTAATAAATGATTTTACTGAACGCAAGTCTTACACACCAACGCAATCATGCCCACACGCACCCAAGAGCTATTAAGAAACAAAAGAGAGGAGATTGGATAGGAGAGTATTGAAGGGGTACAGCTGGGGTAATACTGCACCTTTTCCTGAAGTCTGGGGTCCGGGAGGGCAGTGGAGAAGTGGGGCTCAGCACAGAGAGGGCTGAGGGGATTACTTGACGGATGGAGCAATGGTCTGCTGGGGTGACCGGGAGCGATCCAAAGAAATGCTCAAAAGCTGGGACTATTTGTAGGGGAAAAAGTACTTGGAGGACTAATCTTTTCCCGGGGAGAACAATGGGTGTTGGAGTGATAATGAAGCTCCACCATGGTAATTTCCTTTGTGTGATGGGATTGCAAGGTGTTGCCAAAGTCTCAGGATCGTTGGCTGTGTTAGTTTGTGGTGTGACTTCATGTAAATGGTCCTCTCCTGATGGAATATTTGCTCAACTTGGGCTGACACTCTAATCCCCTCAAGTCAGTGTCTCGGGACTGAGGACCCTTTGTTTATTGTGGGTTTCCACATCTTGAGGTCTTCTGGGGCTACGTGACTGGGGATTTTACTGCCCTGACCTGGTTTTCAGTCATTCGACTGTGACTGTCTACGTGCTCCTCCGGGAGACTTCTCAGGCACACAGAACCATATTTAATATCAAACTGTGGGCCCCAAGGTAGGGTTTTTCCATTGGAGTAACAACGTGATGGTTGTGGTTGAATGTAATGAATGTAAGGTTGCATCACACTGGGCTAGATTGCAAGAGCTTTTGCAGAAATCCCTTCCGTGATACTTTTCAGATCTTGTGGAATTTTTTTGTGGGGGAGGGAGCAGATTTCAGTTCTACAAAAAAACCTATGGACTTGTGCAGAATACACTCATTTCTGTGTCCAAACATTATTTTATTCACCATCCCAGTGTCTTTCCACAAATGAAATGTTGTTGAAATGAGGGTGTGATCTTTCACAAAAATACACTGATTCAGTGCAAAGTTATTGTTCTCTGCCAAAACACAATGTTTTTCCAGAAAGTTTTCACAGGGAGTTCTGGAACATGAAAACTCTGGGAATAGTTTAACAGTTTATACATACACACACACACACACACACACACACAAATACACACACATATATACATACTCTTTCTCCTAAAAGGTAAAAAAAATGTGAATTGTTGCATCATTTTCAAAAGGAAGTTTTGCCACAGACTTTCTGATCATGTGAGATGGGATGGGAAAAGGGTCACCTCAAGTGGAGATCTTATATTGAAGGCCCTATCACACTATACTGTTATAGTGCTTTTATTACACTTTAACACATGGTATGGAATCCTAGGATTTGCAGTTTAGAGAAGAACATTTAGAATTCTCAACCAGAGAGCTCTTGGGTCTCACTAAACCACAAATCCCAGAATTCCACATAATGTTGCCATGGCAGTTAAAGTAGAGTAATAGCACTATAACAGTATGATGTGATAGGGCCCTGAGTATCGTTTCAGCTGTTATAGATTCAGGTTTGCCATGAACTGTATTCTTCCTCTCCACTATTGTTAGGCTACTATTACAATTATAAGGCAATCTTGTGAGGTGTGGAAGAATGAGGTGAAGATGCCACAGCAAATCCAAAAACTTGCTGGCCTTATTCTGGAGGACTGAAGCCCAGTTGACGAGATAGTCTGGAGAACATATTTACCCTCTGTTCCAGAGGGTTCAGGGGGGCTGAAGCCTCCTTGATTTGCCTCAGCAATCCCCAGAATGCCCCATTTTTGCTGCCTCCTCTATAAGAAACCTAATGACAGAAGAGTGGATCCACCTATGGGTATATGGAGGAGGCTTTTAAGAGTGAATCTTCCCTTCCAAGGAATATTTGATACCTATGCAAGCAAAGTTTAGTGGACAAGCACTTTAAATGTATAGCTATAAATAGTACTAAGTACTCTGAATGTTGGTAGAAAGATAAAAGAAAAAATGGCACATTACATTACACTTATGGTTTCAGGAAATCCATTTAGAAATAGGACACGAGAATACCAGCCAGTCAACCAACCGCAATGAGCCCTACATATGACTACAGAAACCTTTAATGCCTCAAGATATGCTGCTAGCCATCATAAGGGCAGGACCATAAATGTGACTTCCTGTATCTAACAAAGGGAGAGCAGAGATTTAACTTCCATAGTGAAATGTAGAATAACAATCTACATTTTGAGTGAGCATCTATTTAGAAAGATCAACAATGGGCAAGATGCCAAAGCCCATCTGGCTAGCCTGCTACCATCCCGCACATGCAACTACTTCTTGCATGCGTCAATGCCTTTTATTAAAAGGCATTTTTTGAGATCCCGTGTGTCTAATTCCTCAAACTGCCTTGTCTAGTACCTGTAACTTTCCCCCATATTCCCTAATCCAATCTGTATTCAGAGTTATTAACGTACAGAAATTAGGTTCCTGAGGGAATACACTGCCCTCCTTGCTGCTAGGCCTTGTCTCCATAGCAACTGGCCTATTCAAGAGACTGAGGCCCAAGAGCTCTCTTGATGAGAATTCTAAAGGCCTCTTCCTAAACTGCAAACCCCGGGATTCCACAGGATCTTCTTAGGCAGCCAATCAAATGAGATCTTTGCCTGACACAGCCAATCACATAAGATCTTTGCCTGCAACCAATCATGTGAAGTCTTCCCCTGATGCAGACAAACACACAAACTTTGACTTTTATATATTAGATAAGAACTCCTTCCTAATTCTCTTTAAGATGAAATCAAGAGAAAATTCGAATCAGAAGGAATAAAGTTAAATTGGTTCCCTTACAGACAGCTAACTGAGAGATTCCAGATGGATGTGAAAACTTATGGAATAAAACAAAAAGAGCTAGGAAGATTGTTGAAGATATTGCAGGAAAACCCACCTCACTTATTATCACATTTATATCTAGAGATCTTACACCAAGAAAGGGAAGATGAGACAGTTAAATCAGCAATGATATTGTGGGCTTAAAATGTCAGACATCCAATTCAGTTAGAGTACTGGGAACAGAGCTGGCAATGGACACAAAAATTTACCGCAGCTCAGAACCTAAACGAGAACTATTATCAGCTTTTTCATAGATGATACATGACACCAGAAAAATTAAAGAAGATATATAATATGGGAACAGGTCAATGTTGGAAGTGTCAGGAGAATGTTGATACACTAATTTCATATGTGGTGGTCATGTCCTGAGGCTAAAAAATATTGGAATGAAATACACAGTATGATTTGTACAATATTGAGGGTTCAATTTGATAAGAAACCTGAACTGTACTTATTAAATATGACACATATGTTAGATGGAATTGTTGCAAAGAAATATTGGAGAATTATATTGTATATGATTACGACAGCCCATACTGAATATGCAAGGCTATGGAAAACTGAGGAGATACCTACAATAGACCAATGGTGGGCAACTTTTATTGAAAATCAGAATGCAGATATAGTCTCTCAGAGACTAAAAGGAAAATCAGATGATGACATTAATAAAGAATGGCAAATTGTTCTGGATATGGGTTGGGTGTTGACAGGAAACAATTCTTAATTCATGGTAGCATGAGTAGCTACAAGGAAAAAATCAGGGGAATATCATGGAACATGTAAATTTGGGTTGAAGAGCAGGAACTATCTTGTATGTTAACAAATGTAATGCGATGCATAATGTTAATATGTCAATGAAATAACAGTTAATGAAATCCAGAGAGAAGTGGAAGATAGCTGTAATAATTCGGTAAAATGTACAATGAGAAATGTTTGTTTTATATGATGGAATTACAATAAAATTAATTTAAAAAAAGAACTCCTTCTAATATCTCAGAGAAAGGGAGATCTGAAAAATCCTGTGGTTCCAGCAAAGTTATCTTGTAGTCCATGGGGCAATAGTAGTAGCAGTGATTGCTGTTGTCATCATTTATTTTTTATATAAATATTTTTATCAAAATTAAGTACATACATGCAACAAAACAAATACAAACAAATACAAAACATCTAAACAATTAGCATCTAAGCATTTAACAAAAGTAGGCTTCCTACATGATAAAGTTACAATGTATGGCTAATAAACATCAGTATAAATCTTCCAAAAACTAGAAAGAAATGAAAGAAAAAAATGGTCTAGGGTCGATATGATTTGGATCCCTAAGGAATTTCTAGATAAGTTCTATATATTAACCAAGTCATTTTCTGATCATAATCACTTATTATTATACATAGCTTTTATACAGTGCTTTAATGTTTAGAGCACTTTAAAATGCTTCACACATGTGAAGTAGGTCAGTATGAGTGGCATGTTGCAGCTAAAGGAAGAAACAAGCCAGAGAGAGGGGCTTGCTCAAAGCTATGTAGTACATTCATGAGGCAGGAAATCTAGAGATCAGGGATTTCCTGGTTCACAGGCAAATTTCTCAGCCACTGCACTACACGAGCGACATGTCTGTCAGGTCCTGTCACCTTCCGTTGTTTTTGTTCTTTCAGAGGATGCAGACGTGCCAGCCCATTTCAGTCTTTCCCTTTGGTGACGCAGGTTACATTGCATCAGGATCCAGGGTGTCTAGCTTGGTTCTCAGGCTCAGCTTCCCTGCTGCTTTACAAGGATTTGCTTAGAGTTACATTCTCTGAATTCGAAAGGGTTCCAGTATCTCATTGGCCTTTGCAGCTTTTCTTTTAAATCCTGGGAATCAACAGGCTGACAGGGAGGCTGAGGAAGAAGAGCCAAGACTCCTTGGGCTGTGAATTTGGCAATTAAAGGTCTGCAGGAAGATTAGAATGAATACGCAGCCCACACTTGCCCTGTGGGAACTGCATCCAGGAACACTTTCCAGTGCTCCCTTCATAGGGGATGTTTCAGTTTTCTCTTTAATTGCCTTTGCGATACACTCATGTTGAAGTTCAGACTCTTCTGCCAATAAACAGCCTCTGCCGCAATTAAGAGGTCTGATAAAAGAAATAAATTAAGGAAAAGAATGTGTGAGATTCAGGAACTGGAATGACCTCGACTACTGCCTTTCAAGATTTGCCTCCATCCATGTTTCCAAGTTGTAAAGTTGATATTTTATGCAATGGGAAGATCTGGGGCTTTTTCCATACTACATACCTATAACACTGTGAGTCCACTTTAACTGCTATGGGAACATCCCATGGAATCCTGGCACGTCAGTTTAGGGAGGACCATTTAGAATTCTCAGCCAGAGAGCTCTAGTGCCTTGCCAAAGTGCAAAAGACAGGATTTCATAGTATGCAGCCATGGCAGTTAAAGTAAGAAACAGTGCTATAATTGTGTAGTGCTAAAGGCTCCTTAGAGCATTCCTCTGTAATAAGCAAAAGCAAAGAAAAGGACTGGAGGGTTTGGAATGCAAGTCCACTAAGGAAAACCTGGGTAAAACTAGAGGATGATTTTCATGAGGCATCGGTTTATTTATTGGTGTTTTCAAATATTTATCAGTTTGTCTCACAACCTGGAATATACAGGTATATGAAGGAAGTTAGAAACATGACAAGAAAAGGCAGACACAGCATTCTGCAATGCCTCCTAGTTACCCTGTTTTCATGAGCAATGGGCTTTGAAGACTGCTAGATTGGACTCCAGTCCCTGTAGATTCTGCAACATTTGAAAAGACTTTCTCAGCATCCATTCCTAAGAATTCTGCTTGGTAAGTAGGGCCAACCCAAGGTATTTTTCTCCCTAAGGCAAAGAATAAGATGGGGCCTTTCTATTCCACCTACAGAAACTAGCCAAACAAACAACTGAATTGTGGAAACAGGACAGCATCCTCAACTACATTCAACTACATTTGAGGATGCAGAACTGATTGCCAGGAATGCACAGGTCTAAATCTAATAGCCAGTGCCAACTCAAGTAGATCCACTGAAACAATAGAGTATGCGTAACTCACCAGGTTCTCATGGATTCAGAGGGTCTGCTCTGCATGGGACTCACTATTGGATCTTATCCATTCTCCAACTCAGTGGACTTGCATTCCTGACTCTCTTCTGCACACCAGCAAGCAGTTGCCACCTGAGCTGAGTCCTGTTAGTGACATAAACCTGTATCAGTTATGCTATGAGTGCATAAGTGAGTTAGTCACAGCAGTACAACGGATGTATTCTGCTTTGAAGTGGAGTTGTGTATACAGCCACATTATATATTGCAGTTGCACATTTGCATTACACAATGGCACACAGTCCTATTAATATATACTCTACAATGTTGCTATTCTGCATGGAGGTTGCATAGTTCTGGCACAGCCTATCTCCACATGTAGATATTTATATTATGCTGAAAGGATGTTGGTTTGTAGTTACAGTCTACGAAATGCAGGGGTTGGAACTGTACAGTCTTTAGATGTTGCTGGACAGCAAACCCCATCCTCTCTGATGAAGAATTCTGGAAGTTGCAATCCAACTTCTAGAGGGTCACATGATTCCTACCTCCAGCTTAATGAGATAGCTGGCCCTTTTGGTAGGTTATCCAGACAAGCTACAGTTGTTGTGCTAGATCAAATGCTGGATGTAGAAATGGCTGTCTAGTTTCAAAATTTCTTTAAAACATTGCTTTCTACAGTATTTTGCACATCATGCGTTCCATAACCAGCATAACACAACTGAGATGGCCTTTTGTGGATTCAGGGAGCAAAAATGCTAGGACATGAAGCAGTATGTACATTTAGATGCTAGTATGTATGGGACTGAGCATACACCCCACTCAAGCATGCCAACATCAGAAATACAGCAATAGCTGGTGCATCTGGGGGTGGGCTCTGAGTGGTGACATGCTGGTGTATGTGATGTGTGGCAGGTGCTCAGTGCATGTGTACAGCATTGTATAACATTTTGAACATGCCGTATTTTGCTGGATGGGAGGATTTCTTGCATGAGACTGGAAGACAGACAGAAAGAAACCAGAATGGAAAACTGCCAATTCATTTTCTCATCTTCATCACCAAAAATAACACTGAAAGATACTGGCCAGGATTGCCAATGGCATGCCAAGCAAAATTACAGCTGCCATCATCTCATCCGGAAAAGCAAATTAAACAAATCAGTAGAAAGCTGTGCTTCCTTTCCTCCCAGTGCAATTGGCTGTAGTTATTTATAGTCACTGAAATGTAAGGCAAATCGTGCTTCATTGGCAGAATGAGCCCAGAACACATTTATTGTTTTTTTAAAAAAAAAATCAAAAATAAGATATACTTAGTTACTGTCTCTGGCCAAGATGGTTGATTAGAGAAAGGTGCTAATGTCTCAGGATAGTATTCCTTGAAGGCCAGGTTTTGAGATCTTTTCTGAGTTTGTCACCTTTTCTTCAGTTTCTTGATCCAGTTTTCTTTATTTGTTTCTCTCTCTCTCTCTCTTCTTTCTTTCTTTCTTTCTTTCTTTCTTTCTTTCTTTTCTTTCTTTCTTTCTAAACTGCAGCTCATGATCAAATTGGATGCAAAAGGGAATGTGTATTCCCTGTAATTAACCTGTTTTTCATCTTACAACTGAATTTTCTAAGAGATATAGTGGTAGTTGTCACATGCTTGGATGTATACTTGTCTGTTATCCACTGAAAAACAAGACATCTGGAGAGCTAAGCCTGTATCCGCTGTCCTTTATTTACAATATATTCCTTATCCACTAGATGTCTCTGTTAGCTGGCTGGAGTCCTCCTAAAAAGAATTTGGCCCCTAGAGAGCAACTTGGACACACTTGAAGTTGAATCGAAGTCCATTGACCTTGTTTTTAAATACATTTGACCTAAAAATGAATTTAACTTCTGGATCCATATCAAGGCAACTTCTAATACAAAAGCAAAGCCAGATCCTAAGAATTCTTGAAGCAACCAATCTAAGCACTTCAGAAGATGATGTATGCTGACTCTTGCGCAGTCAGTATGTCACAAACCAATATGGGAGATTGGCATGGCAGGAATGGTGTGCTCTCCTTGCAGAGAGATAAACTGGGCAAATATTTTTGCTTCGAGTACAGATTCTAGGTTCTGTAGATACTTTTTAAGACTGCATCAAAATTCCTCAGCGACTATGACCACTGTGGCTGAGAGATTCTTGGAGCTGTATTCTTTTAAAAAAAAAAGCCTGAGAGAAGCAGACAGAAGGAGAAGAATTTAGGTGCATCACAATGTTTGAGTCAAAGACATTTTCCCCCCATTACTGTCAGCATGACTAGGCTTGAAAGCTATGCCTTGATTTTGGTCACTTCTTATTTTATCCAAACTAGCTGTGCTTAATCCTTTTTGAGGTTTGCCAGTTCTTCTTGAACCTCATTTTTCTTCTCGGATCCTCCTACCTCTGCCATCCATCAGAAAAGATTGTTTAGATCTCTACATCTCAGCAGTGGAAATATATATATATATATATATATATATATATATATAAAACATATATACATATGTATTATTTGAGTCGACTCCGCTGTGAGGGGAACAGTTCCAAACACCATTCTTTGACCCCCGCTCCACCAGAAAGAAAGAAAAAAACCCACGGCTTTTCAAAGGAGCAGCATATACTTTCTGTGGATGCATTTTTCCAAGGAAAATAGAGGGGAAAAAATCAAGCCATCCCCAAGAATAACATCCGATTTCATGTTGCCAATCCCTTTTATGTCTTTTGAAACCAGTAAATTTTTATCCGAAATAGTTTCTGGGAAAGAAGGGGGGAGGCATAGGCGGGAGAGCCACATATAAATATTAAACATTTGCAAGTAGGCAGAGGGCAAGCTCACTCCAGGCCAGCCGTGGTGAGGAATGGCTGTGTTGCCATCACAGAAAGAGTACTTAAAGTGCAGCTGGACTTTTCACATGAGAAGAAAACGTTGCTGATGTAGAAAATGTGTTCGTTTCAAGTCCTGGGTGACTTCACATGGAAAATATTGCGCTGCTTAATTAGTGGCAGTGAGGAGAGATGAGGCATTGCCTTGTAAAACAAGCAACCCAAACACTCAAATCCCTCTCCGAAAGGAAAATAAATAAGTTAATATAAAGGTCTGGGAGTTTCAAGAGGAAGCAGAGGTGGGGGGAAATTGGGAAAGAGCAGAAAGGGAAATATGTGGGATAGAGTGACCTTTCAATAAAAAAATCCTTCAAAACAATCTATGGGGCTTGATCTTGCACAGTTGCAACCATTCTACAGGTACAAAAGCTCTTAGGAAAAGTTGAATGGGGAAAGCCTATATGTAATTTTGCAGCATTTGAGCAAATATTGCAGATGGAGTGCAAGAGCCAGATCTATATAAACATGCAACACATATCACAGTTCTGTACATAATGTGATATTTAAAAAATCAAGGGAGATGCGGGGGAAAAATGGTGAAAGGAAAAGGGGGGATCAGAAGTAAGATTACTCTTTTGAATTACAACTTTAATATCCCATGGCCACCAAGGCAAGCAGATTCGGAAAGATGCCTGAAAAAGTAATGTTGCACTTTCAGGTCTTGGCAGCTGGCAATTGGTCTGATATGCACTGGATTCCTCTGCTTAAGTCAAGGTCTCTCCTAGAGAATTCTGGAAATTGAGGGTGTTAGGAACTCTCTTAGCATGCGATCCTTCTGTATGCATCTACACAGGGGAATAAGCACTGCATTGCTCCATGAAGTCTATCTGAGTAGACATAAATAGAATTTAGGACCTGAAGGCCCATAAGGCCCCTTCCAACTCTATCGCCATTTCCAGACTACACTGTTATAGTGCTATTATTCTACTTTCAACATCTTGTGGAATTCTAGGGTTTGCAGCTTATTGAGACCAAAGAGCTCTCTGGCTGAGAAGTCTAAAGGCCCGTCCCTAAACTGCAAACCTCAGGATTCCATAGAATGTTTAAAGTAGAATAATATCACTATAATGGTGTAGTGTGGAAATGGCCTATGATTCCATGTATAATCAGGAATCCTTAGTAGCCCAGGAAAGTATATTATTTCACCAATAGTATACTCACATGGCTCATGTGCTTCCCCATATGCCTTTGTGCTGTCCCAAATAAACACACAATATGCATGGAATGTGTGCATGGAACAATATTCAGCCAATGTAACATATAGACTGGAATCTTGTTGATAATCTGTGCCAATATAGCCTGGAGATACACAAGTATATGTCCTTTTGTGGACATTGAAAAAGAGATATTCAATACCTCCCCCCACAATGCCATGGGCCCGCAGAAAAATAGTTTCAAAAGAATGGAGCCTGCTTCATGGGCCATTTAGTGGTAGGAAAAGTTAGAAGGCACCTGGGCAGCATCCAGCTGTATTTCTGCAGGAGAAATAAGCTGGTATCACCCACCCAGATCTCCAGTGGGTGCAAAAATACGCAGTGGAGATCTAGGAAGCTGACATGATCTCTTCTGTCTCAGCTGCAGATGCTGTTCAAGCACCCTCTGTGCTCCTCTAACCATTAAATGGCCAAGGGAACACATTCCAGCACTTGGGAGCTGCCTTTTGGCAGCAGGCAGAAAGAGGTTATATACAGTTCCAAAGATAGATCATTACACCTCACGAGTACAACAGGACTGCACTCATATTTTGATTTCTATGTCTTCATTTAATGTAACCACATGCCCCCACACACATAGTACCCTTTGTAGCATATCCAGGATGGTTTACTAAAACAAGATAATATGTACAAATAAAATATAATAAACATTTATACACTGGAATAAATTTTAAGACACGTGGAAGAAGGAAAGAAATGGCTGATATCCACTCAATAATTATGATGTTGTAAGCCTGACTTAGAACATCATAATTATTCCAATTCGTTTTTACAGTCATTGCACAATTGCAGCAACCAAAAAATGTTTCCCAAATCCTACTTTTGAAGCTCTGTGGGACTCTCTATCTGTCTCAGTGGGCCCCATGACCAGGAAAGGGCTTGATGTGGTACTCATTTGTCAGCTCTCTGCCATATTGGAAATGGCTCTGTTAAGGGTGGGGGAATTTTGGAGGGTAGCATCAAGAGACTTCATAACTATGTGTCTGTAGGTATGCCTCCCAGTGCAGGATCTTGACTAGTATCTTTGTCTAGTGCCAAAAAATTAATAATGTGAGCTCCAGTCAGACCTCTACATGGAGAGAAGTCTACAAATGGGGTGCCACTAATACAAAGTCCCCATCCATGTTTTTCTTCAGTCTCTAATCCCAGATGCCATGGACACATGAAGGAGAAGCTCCAGAGAGCACTCACTGCACGGGGAAAGTGGAAATAGGCATCCCAGAAGATATCTATATGATGTTTAACAGGTAATCACCAGCGATTTTTGTATGATTTTATAACTACTGTTGTTATTTTAACACTGTATTGATAAACAGATATTTGTTTGTTTGATTGATTTATATTCCACTTTTTCCCAATATCTGACCCTAAGAAACATGATCAGAAGCTAGTAGAAATTCTCTCAGTACAGATGAGGTCTCATTTACTGATCCTTGGTAACTGTATTATGAACCAACTGAAGTTTCAAAATGATCCCCAAAGGCATCCATGTGTACAACATATTAGAGAAGTCAAACCTGGATGTTATCAGAATGTGAATAACTGTGGTCAGTGTTTAGGAGAGGCCACAGCTGGCCTTATCAGCCTAAACAGATAAAGGATACTTTGTCTTTCTCACTTGGGTTCCAGTGACAAAACTGGATGAACCATACCTTCGAACATTTCCCAGATGAAAACTGGGGCACATGTGGCCAAGCAACATCAAAATGAGGTTAAGATGCCAGAAGTTATTAATGAGGAAGAATATACAAGCTAGGAGAAGCTGCAGTAACTTGCTTTTGCCTGCGTCTACTGGAAAAACAGGATTCTACCCCATTCTTTCCTCTCCCTCCACTGAATGGACTACAAATTACTATTTGCCTTTTGAACTCCATTTGTAGCAACTAAGTAAGCTGAAGACAAAGGAGAAAATTAGGCAGAGGAGAGAGAAGCTAGGATATTTTAAAAGCAGTTGGAAAAACGAAATGACAGAGAAATCAGCACTGTCCCTGCCAAACTGGAACAGTTGGAGGGTATGAATCAAGCCTTTATGAGAAATGAAGCCCCAGCCACAACAAGTTGAACTCCATCTTCCTGAGGGACTTACCTCCAGAACTGGATTGAGTTTCCGTCTAATGACTCTCACACAGTCTATTACTGAGTTCTTGTACCAATGCTGTGCTTTCATTGCCTCACATGAAATCAACAGTGGAAGAGGAAGGAAGTTAACATTCTGATGCCTTCGGTTCCAAAATCAGGCAGGGGACGTCCATCTAGATGGATGTCATGGTCAGTGATATCTAAATAAAGATCAGGACTGGCAGATCTCAGGTCTGGAGCGGAGTCTCGAGAACTGGCCCCAATATTCTGGATTTTAGGAGAGAGCTGTGGTGGGCTTTGCATGTCTCTCTCCACTGAGGAAGGAGTGTCCATCGCTTCCTCAGTAGAGGGAAGCCCTGGGGGAGCTGTGCCAGGCTTTACATGCCTCTCTTTGCTAAGAAAGGAGTGTCTGTCTCCTTCCTCAGAGGAGAGGAGCACAGGGGGAGCCATGCCAGGCTTTGTGTGCCTCTTTCCATTGAGGAAGGAGCATCCATCTCTTCCTAAGCCAGAAGAGATATAGGAAGCCCACCTGTGCCTCATCATGTGCCTCTCTCAGCTGGCTGTGCAGAGCAAGGACCCTGGCCAGTGGTGGCAGTTGTGGTCCTGCAGCAGATCACAGGTACATGAAACCTTGGATACTGATCACATGGTTGTGAGGGGAATCTACTGTATATAGAAATAATTGCCCTGTCGTACTCTACTTCCTTATTGGTCTGTCATAATCATGATTATCTTTCTCATAATCTCCCCCTCCCCCAAATATCTGGTGATTATTCAAGCATTATTATAATTATTTGGGGAATAAGGATAAATTGATCAACCTAAGAAAGAAAGAGAGAGAGAGAGAGAGAGAGAGAGAGAGAGAGAGAGAGAGAGAGAGAGAGGAAGGAAGGAAGGAAGGAAGGACAATGAGGAATTTTGTTTAATGGGAGCAACTCATTAAAAGCACCACTTAGAAAACATTATTTTTGCTTAGAAAAAAATCTCACCCATGTTGTTAAAAGCAGTACTTGAAAAAAGTTAAAAACTAACAAAGAATGCTTTGGAGTTGTTTTTTTTCCTGATCCTAGGAGAATTTGAAAAACTTTCTTGGTTTGGTCTATGACTCCCATCTGCTGCAAAACCAGCACTTGTGTGGGTGTTAAAAACAGAACTGGAAAAAGTCCCCTCCCAGTTCATTGAAGAGCTTTTAGAACTATTATTTCCAACATTTTTTTCTGATTTGTTAGACTTCATGGCTTTTATTTTACTGACATATTCTGACCAACTATGGCTTATATGTAATGTATCACATTTAACAGCCTCATCAGAGGCTGTCCTGAGATCTTAGAGTTTGGTCCCAAAACGTAAATCATCAGACTTATTTCATTCTTATACATGAGAAAAACAAATTTCCAAGTTTTCTCCTCTCTGGGTGAGACAATAAAAAAAAATTTTTGTTTACATTTTTTATTGTTTTTTCACATCTCAAGAAAAAAAACATGCAAGGGTATGGGGGTTTTTTTGCAACAATTTTGTGGAAAAGCATTGTTTTGTTTTGTTTTTTGCAGAAAGTACTTTTTTTGCTTAAAATACAATTTTCTTTCTCTCACAAAGCTATTTTTGCACCAAAAAAAATTAAAAATGAAATATTTTCATTCCATTTCACTCCTGCATAGAGATGGGGGGGGAATCTGACAGATTACTTCTGCCTACCCCATGGGATATCAACGCATAAAAAAAAAACCACTCTTCTTCACGAAGGATAAGAAAATTAATGAATATTCTTTACACTCCTGTGTCCAAAGCTGCTGAGAGGTTCAAAAGAATGAGCAGAGTCACACCTGCCCTCTCAGAAGAAGTTGTCCATCAGGGTACTTAAGGCAGACTCTGTACCAAAACCAGACATGTAACTAGATTGAAATGGGTCCAGATAATCAGTCTTATCCAAGAGCACCATTGCATATCCACCACCCCAGAGCCAACCCAAAACATTCTGTTGCCTAAAGCGCAGCAGTAAATGCCCTCCCCACCCACGTCAAGGTGCATAATACTCAAAGTCAGCCAAGTTATTTTGGCACATGAGGCAGAAATTCCCACAAGTGCCTCTCCCCATTCTTGGCAGTAAAAATACAATAATAACAAAGTAAATAACTAACCATCTGCTGTCGTTTCATGACACCCCAAATTGTGCTGCTTGAGGAGGCTACCTCACTGTACTTAACGGGACAAATGGCTCTGCACTACCTTTTCAGAAAAAAAAAATATTGGATATACTTGGGAAGATGGAACGGAGGGTGAGGGAAAGATTCATTTGTTCCTATGAAGCAGCGGTAGGTGACTGATGGCTCACCAGATATTTTGGCCTAAGGCCAAAACTCCATCAACTCCAACATCTGTGGTCAATGGCAAAGGACTCTGAGAACTGTGGTCTAAAACATCCAGAGGTCCAAAGGTTTCCTACCCAAGTTGTGAAAGCAGCATCAATGCATACAGTATAATTAAAAATAATAGTCATTTGGTAATTTTTTTGAACATTGAAGTTAAAATATATTACAGGGTGTGGAAAAATGTAAGTTTTCACTTGACATCAGAACAGGTGCCAGGTGCATTTCTCTGAGGTGTCACCACTGGGGGAAAAACTTGTTCCTTGCTAGATTCTCACTGCTGATGGCATTATCTGGAGAAATTCCTCAAAAAGATAAGTATCAAGTATGTTTTAATTGATTGCAGAAGTCTGCTTATAGCTTGTCTATTGATGTCAGTCTGTTCTAATACAAACACGTACTTGCTGAACTTTATGAATGAGAAGAATAGAGAAAGGTAAGTATTTGATGCTACATTTGGCATGCATTGCTTAGATTAACAATAGGCAAGGATGACTTGCGGGTTTTTACAGAAGCATTCTACCCAATATAATGTTGCAAGGTAATTCATCTGATATAGTAAAGGGAAAAGGCATGTATACTTCAAATGCATATACAAAGTAACCTGGAGAAGGTGTGATGGAAGATCTTCTATTTTTCCTGAAACTTAGGAACATACCTCATTAAAACACCTTTGTGCATTGTTTAATGAACATCTAGAATGACAGACTGAAAAATATTAAATTCCAAAACTTATTCTGTAGGGTGGGGGCTGTCAAGAAAGTGAAGCAAATTTCTATCTGGATAGAAAAAGTGAAGATCACTTCACTTCACATTCTGCTTCATTTGGAAGAGACAAGATCCTTCCAAGGACCACTGTTCGTGAACATGTTATCAGTAGATTATTGGACAGAAACCAAGAGGCATCTTTCAAGGTCCGTATGAGTGTATCCCACTGAAAATACTGAATGGTCGATTGTTGGGGACAAATCCAATTACCCAGCTCAGTAGTAATCCATTTAAAAAGCCAGCAAAGTCTGGATGACTGTGATAAGTTCCAGATGTATTGGGAACCCTTGTAATTTCCAAGTTAGGTACACATGATAGCTGCTACTCCATACTCATATGTCACAAGAGAACAAGTGATAGTTAAATATATTTTTCAGATGAGGAGGAAGAGTAGAAACATGCCATGAGTTTCTCTTCCAATTCTTTTCCCCTTTCCCTCTCATTCTTCCTCTCTTAAGCCATTTCCGCACTAGACTGTTATAGCGCTATGATTCAGTCGCCCCCCCAACTGCAAACCCCAGGATTCCATAGGATGTTGAAAGTGGAATCGTATCGCTATAACAGTTTAGTGCAGAAATGGCCTTAAACACATACACACAATCACAGTTACAAAAAAAGGCTTTTGTATTATTGATCATACTGTTCTGGCCCTTTCTGCACCCTACCAGCAGCATCTGGTGATGATAATGGCTGTGGTTCTTCCAGGAGGGGAGCATGATGGAGTGCTCCCCTCTGCACCGGCTGCCTCCAGGATCCAGGAAGCACAACAGCCATGCTTCTTCCTGCTGCAGAACAGCTGGGCATTGTTCCAGGCTGCACTGGAGCAGGAAGTACAGTCATTGCACTTCTAGCATCTCTGCAAGCAAGATAAGTGCGGGCTTGCAGCAGGAGGACAGCATGATCACCAGTCATTGACGAGGAAAACCCATCAATGATTTGCGGTGCAATCATGCCACCTGGGAACAGGAGACAGATGGGATAGGGATAATGTCATGCATAAGTGTCATCCCACTCCCATCCTTCTCCCATCCCCATGCTGGGTTGGGTGTGTCAAGTGGAAAGGGCCCTCGTTTTCTTCACTTATATATCAGTAGTCTCCCTAGAAAACTGATAAAAGATATTCTAAGTAATGCAAACAAGCTCAGTGATATCTTTCTTGAAAGTATGGAAACAATTTCAGAAGGCTATGAACCTTCTCAAGCCCAGAAAGGAGAGCTTTTCTGGTTGGTCGCCACAATATTCACAGGAAAATGGATGACTGGTATCTTAACTGAAAACATTAGGGAACTGGGACATCCCCCCCTCCAAATCCTGTTTTTAGCGATCTGTTTTAATTCCTGGACGTGCTGCTTTCTTTTTGCAGTCAGCTGATTGTGTGCACTGCTCATCTTTATTACTTATGTTTATGAATGGGTTTCATACTGGAGAACACTAGAAAATTATTTCAGCAGACACTCAGCAAAGTTTAATCACAAATATTTTGCCAGCAGATCCTAATATTAAACTGATGTTTCACACCTGTGTGTTGCTTCTTTCAAAACAAGCATTAAAAGGTACCTGCCTCTGGGGTTTAAAGACTAGCTCCATAACAATACAGGAAATTCCCACAGATTCTGGTCATCTGAACAGATTTGCCACTAAGTTCTGCTTCAGGTAGCATTCAAAAGGGAAACAGTGGTTAGCCATTTTGCCCCTGGTGAGCACTAGAATGAGGAGTTGTCAAAATTCAACACAGTTCCTTCACAATGCATGATGCTAATCATTACTGAAAGTGCCCAAGAAGACATCTGTGTTGATGTCATGCCATCGTTGACCCTCTTGGTAGTTCAAACTATGTAGAGACACTGAATTTATTGTGGAATGATGGGTAAACATGAAGGCAAATCCTGTGAATGGCTCTACTTCACTTGGAGCAACTAATAGGATTCAGGCCTAAAAATCTTTGCAAATATGCAAAGCTGCACTGTACTCTTTCCACAACTATTTTGAATACTCTGGAAGCACTATCTTGGAATCTCCTAGAACCTACAGAATTCCAAGATCCAAGTTCAGAAATCCAATTCTGCTTCAATGTTGCTGAAACTGAAAGTTCCTGACCTTTCTGGAATATCTGGTTCCAATTCTAACTTTTTGGAAGAATACAGATTTTTTAAAAAAGTAAAATAAAATAAAATGATTCTGCGCTGTTAAATTCTTTTTGGCGTAGAATTTGGCAGTTCCCCCTATCACTGTGAATGTGGAACTAGTATTTTCAAAACTCTAATGGAGTTATGCAAGCAACTGGCACACAAAACATCTTTTCCAGAAGGGGGGAAACCCACAAAAGAATCACATGGCCATGGCTCACAAGGATCTTGCCAAAGAATTAAGTTTTATCTCTTTGGGTCTATTCCACTTCAGTCCAGTACATGGCACTATGTCTCTTTCTCTTACGTGAACTGTCCCACAGTGCACCTCACATCCCTTTCTTAGTCTTCAGACAATGCAGGCAGGTAATTTAATCCATTTAAGAATGAGAACAACACATGAGGGATGGTTTACTGTCTTTGAGGTGGGGGAGTTATTAATGAAAACCAAGTTTCAACCTCAAATCTGTAACAAACAAAAAAAGGGCAGGGGGACTCTGCCTTAAAAAATAGATTTCATTTTTTCTCAAAGAAGCTAGAAGCAGCTGCCCGTACATCAGTTCAAGAACACATCTGATGTTGACACGTGTCTTTCAGTACCCAGATTCTTCCCTCCACATACCCACTGTTGCAACCCCAACGTAGTCACATAAATCTAGTTTGTTTTTCATCTGACTGCAGGAGAAATGTTTATGAAATTATCCCCCAACCCAGAAAACAATGGAGGAATTGCATAGTGGTCTTTGTTTATTTGATTATGTTCTTACAGAGAGAAGAATCAGCTCTTTCAAGAAATGGCTTGTTTTTCCCATCCATCTGGTTGCAGTTAGTTTGGAGATATAATTTTCAGAACTGATCACTTAGGGGTAGACCATGCAATTAAAGTATTTGAAAAACAAACAGCTCTAACCACCGATTGTTAAGAGTGTGGCTTTCCACACGAGGGCCCATTTTCCATGAAGAAATCCTCTGCTTCCAGCCCTGGACTGACTGCCTTTTGAGATGGGAATATAATAGCAAATTTGAAGACAAGCCAAAGCAAGGCAAAAGCAAAGATGAAAATATAGGTCTGTTTTGTTTTCATTCTCATTTTTCTTTTATAGCACAGGGTTGGAAGTGAAGTGACAGTAGGCAATGAGGTTTCATATCACAATACTGCCATATACCAGGGCTTTTTCACACCACACTTTTATAGCACCATGATTCTGCTTTAACTGCCATGGCAACATCCAACAGAATCCTGGAGGTTTGTAATGTGGTCAGAGGCACTGGAGCTCTTTGGCACAGGACTCTAAATTTGTTGTGTGCCTTCAAGTCATTTCTGACTTGGCACAATTTGTTCAGAGGGGATTTGCTATTGCCTTCTTTTGAAGCTGAGAGAGTATAAGCTGTCCGAGATCACCTGGAGGGATTTTAGGGGTGAGAATTCCAGCTCTAAATCCAATTCCTGTGGATTCCAACCCTGATCTCCCAGGGCCCCAGTCCATCATTCAAACCATGACACCATGCTGACTCTCTAATCTGCCAGTCACAAGATTCCACAAGATATTGCCATGGCAGGTAAAGTGGAACCATAGTGCTATAACTGTGTAGTGTGAAAAGGTCCCAGTTTAAAATATTTGTCCTTCTAGATTTGGGTTTGTTTGTTTTTTCTGTTTTAATTGGTAGTGACTCTTCTGAGTCTCAGTGAGATCATTTCAGTCTGAGCATCATTTCAATAGGAGATGCCAAGGACTAAATCTAGAGTCTTCTTGCATTCAAAACACATACTCCATTGTGACCACTACTCTGCTCCCCTTCTTCCAAATATTAGTAGCCAGCATGCTTATAGGCCAGCTGACTCCATGCAACCTTCCCTGCATTTGACCCCCCAGCGGCCAGCAATTGCACTCCTCTTTTGAGTTACAAACCAATAAACAGCTCTGGAGAGGTGCTGTGTGACTTAAAGGCCCTAGGGGCCCTAAATGCAGTGCCATTTCTGCACTACACTGTTATAGTGCTATGATTCCACTTTCAACATCCTGTGGAATTCTGAGGTTTGCAGTTTACGGAGGCCAAAGAGCTCTCTGGCTGAGAATTCTTAAATGCCCCTCCCTAAACTGCAAACCCCAGTATTCCAGAAGACGTTGAAAGGGGAATAATAGAACTATAACAGTGTAATGCAGAAATGGCCTCAGTGATGGAAAGAAGTATTCTTAAGTATTCAACAATGGTCTAAAAACTGGGTTCTTGAGTGTCAAGAAGCCCTGACAAACAATGTAGACAGGAGAGAATTTTTGCAGTTCAAGACTTGGGCCCTTTTCACATGGTATTTTCCATGCGAAAGGGCGCCTGGAGCATTGCGTGGTTGTGAGGAGCGATCTGAACGATGCACTCACAATCGTGTGATGCTCCAGGGGCCAGCAGGCACCAATTGTGCACCTTTTCATTTTCGACTAAGAGCTGAAAATGGTGCATGATTGCGTATTGCTTCCAGACCCCATGCGCACTTACCTGGTGTGCGGAGCCTCTGGAGCCACGCTGGTTGTGCTTCCTGCCCCAGAACAGCCTGGGAAAGGAAGGAAGAGGCAGGGCTCTCGCGCAAGCAGGCAGCTCATGTGGAGCCAAAGGACCCCAGATGCGAAAGCCTCTCTCTGGAGGCTGCTCATGCGATCCCTGCACCCCAGCGCCGGAAGAAGTTAAGGTGCAGAAAGGGCCTTAGTTTCTGGGGACTCATGACTAAACATTTTCAGGGTCTGTCTCTTCCTGAACATCACAGTGTGGTAGCTCTCTGCTCCATTGGAAGTGACTATAATTAATGTCGTATGGTGTACTCCTCCTCCAGGCTATATCCACAGGTTATATCAAGAGCCAGCATGGTGTAGTGATCTGAGCATTGGACTATGGCTCTGGAGACCAGGGTTCAATTCTCTGCTTGGCTGTGGAAACCTACTGGGTGACCTTGGGCTCTTCATACACTCTCATCCCAGAAAACCTCATGATAGGTTTGCCTTAGGGTTACTGTAAGTCAGAAATGACTTAAAAGCACATTGAGACAAAAGCAACAACAACAGTATCCACAGCTGGATACAATCAAGCCAAACAATTTTCAGTGCTGATCATATAAGGCCCTATGCCTTCTCTTTTTATTTCATTTATATCTCGCTTTTCTCTCAAATGGGACTCAAAACAGCTTACCATACAGATGAAAACAGAACATCTAAAACAATGTGGAGTTTTTAAAAAAGGATTAAACCATACATTCAATTAAAACACTACATTTAAGACATTAAAAATTATGGTGTTTTAATTGTTTTAATTTTTAATGTCATAAATGTAGTGTTTTAATATATATATCCTACGAACAGCACACTCAGTTTCATATCACTTCACTCTGGTCAGCCAATACTGAAGACTTGCTTAGACGTGATGTCTTTACCAGTCAGCAAAAAGACAGCAGAGACGGGCAGATTGAACCTCCCTTGCAAGGGAGTTCCAAAGCCCAGGAGCAGCCACTGAGAAGGGTCTCTCCTGTGTTCTCACTAGCTGAGCCTTGGGAGAGCATTAGGATGGAAAGAAAGCCCTCTTGCAGAGATTGCAAGCATCAGGCAGGCGTATATGGGGAGATAAAGATTTTCAGATAGTCTTGGCAAGATGAATTTTATTTTCATATCATTCACAGTCCAAAAACTCTTCCAAGCATTGATCTTATTTGGCAGCAATTTTCTTCTTTTAAGACTTGCTTTACTTTCTACACTCTTTATGCTTTGTTTTTAAAGTACCATAAGAATCCTTCATCCCATCCCACTTGGAGCCATTGCAGCATTCATCCCACTATGTCAGCATTTGGTCATCCAGTCCATGTGAAAGAAGCCCAGGACAGTCCTACCATTAAGCACAGTACTGAAGGATACTGCTGTGTGATCATTGTGGATTTCCCTGAATCCACTTAGTAATCATTTCCACATTAAACTTTGGTATTCAGACAACATGCTCTGAAAAAGTTTATATTCAAATGTTCTTTTTTTTCAAAATGCATGATTATATGCATTTTCTCTCATAGTATAGATTAAAACCCATGTTTTATCTCCAAATAGCCAAGAATTTTCTTGTAAGGTTCACAGAAATATGATATCAAGTAGATAGCTAAATTCACTCTAATTTTCATATTAGTCCAAAAAGTACAGATTACATTTTCTATATGAAATCAGAGAGATCTAATTTGTGAAACATCCCTTAAATATGCACCTAACTCTCTTGTTGAAATCAATGAACTGCAAACTGCTTCACTCTGGCTAGAGAGTGAACTCCAAACTGCTTCACATTGGCTGCTCCTGATTTGCCGAGTAGCATGGTGTAATGGTTGGCTCTGTATTACTAGGGCTGAATCGAAATCAGCGTAGAGGTTGGGTGGGTGTGGAAGTTTTTTGTTTGTTTGTTTTCCCCTTCCCTTGTCAAATTTTCTTAAAGGTCTTTCTACTTTTTTGAAGTTCTTTTCAATGAAGTTTTGGAATTTGCTTTTCAAAGAGGAGTTTGCAGCAAACTCTGTGAAAGAATTTATGCAATTTTTCTGATATCCCAAAAGCAACAGCAGTCTACTGCAATTCTCAGGTAGCTCAACTGGCTACAGCTTTGTCAACAACTGACATTACAGAACCAACTGGAGACTCAGTGAAGCTAGCTCAGATAGAAAGCAATGCTGGCTCAGGAAGCACCGCTTTCCCTCTGAATAGGCTTTGTTCATTCTCAGAAAATTCATCATAGGGTAAAATCTGATTGACTGACTATCAATGGCAACCCGATAATTTCTATGAAGACATAAGAATTTAAGAAAAGTCCTGATGGATTAAACCACATGGATTAAACACATTGGCCAAGGAATTGTATATGGGAGTTTAAGCGCATTTCCGCACTACGCTGTTATAGTGCTATTCCACTTTGAACATCCTCTGGAATCCTGGGGTTTGCAATTTAGGGAGAGGCATTTAGAATTCTCAGCCAGAGAGCTCTTTGGCCTCAGGAGACTACAAACCCCAGAATTCCGCAGGATGTTCAAAGTGGAATAATAGCACTATAACTGTATTGGGCAGAAATAGCCCTAACTAGCAGGACATGAGTACAACAACTCCCCAAAATCTGATATATGAGGTATATTTCCTTTGATACTGGATGTGATATACAGCAATTCTAAGCAGTAGCCATAGAGGTCCCTATCTTCCATGAACATATTTCTCTTTTAAGGTCCTCCAAATTGGCACCCATCATTACATTCCATGACAATTAATTCCACAATCTATGCATTAGATGAAGAAGCACTGTCTTTTAGCTATCCTGAATCTTCCACTGTTCAACTTCACTGGATGACTCTGGGGTCTCCCTACTCACTTTTGTCATGCAGATCTGGGGCTGTGCACAGTGTGCATATCCTTCTCCCACATCTCCCTTCCCCAGCTCCCAGCTAAACGGTCTCAAACATTGCAAACTCTTCTTATAATGGAGAATTGCTCCAGTCCCTTATTATGGTTGCCTTTTCTGCACCTTTTCACGCAGGACAAACCAGAATATACATCCCCAGGGAAAACAGTTGCTATTGACAGTATTTACCAGGCAGAACAAATAACTTAAACTTATGGATCCTTTCTATACCTTATCTGCATCCTGCAACATCCCAGCATCATCCTAATAGTGCCTCTGCCAGCAGGGGAGCATGTGGATGGTAGAGGTCAGGACATGCTCCTTCCATTTGTAGTGCAGCCAGCCTCTTCCTGTGCTGCACTGAAGAAGGAAGCACCAAGATCGCACTTCCACCTTTCCACACAGCACTAGCTGATGTGATTGTCTCACAAAAGGGGGCAATTACTAGACTTTTTCCAATAATAGTATAATGTGCAATCACGATGGCTAGGGATATGACAGGAGTGGGACCGCAATGAGGTCATGCCACAGCATGCATCGCATCCCAGCTTTAATGTATCTGCATGCCAGGATGGGGTCATAGTGCAGAAATGTCCATGAAGAGTGGATGCGGCTTTTCCTTGCTGCAGCTAGAGTGAAATTGCTGAGATGGAAAACTCCAAATGGACTCATTCAGTATAACTGGTAAAACAGAAGTTGGACAATAGCCCTATTAGGAAAATTAACAGGTAAATTAAAATGTGAAAGGACAGAAATTTTTGAACAGATTTGGTTTCCTTTTATTTCATTTGTAAATAAAAAAAAAATCCTTCATGTTACCTCCAAAAATCACTTCATACTTTGGAATGATATTTTAATTGATCCTGTGGCCAGAAAGACATAAGGATGAAATAAATACATAATGTGTAAAACCAAAGATCTGTTATTTGTATTACATAGTATTATTAGTAATAATGCATGATTCTAAGTTCTTTCTTTTTCTTTCTCATTGCTACTAAATGCAGTGCTCTTCTGACTATGAAGGAAATTTGGTTTTTATCATTGCTGATTTGGATTTTCTGATTTTTTTTATTTCTATAATAAAACATAAGTACTTTTTTTCAGAAGCAGAACTATACACAGTATCCCGGATGTGGTCATTCTGTAGATTTCTACAACAGTAGTATGATATTAAAAGTAGTATTTTTAGTTCCTTTTTTAGAATTACATGGACGTTTTTAAAAGAAAAACTGCTATACACTTGTCATTTTGACAATATGATCAATCACAACTGCAAGATCCTTTTCTCAGTCAGTCACTCCCAGCTGAGATCACATATATGCATAGATGGGCTTATTTGATGTTTGCCTCAATATGCATTACTTTTATACTTGCTCACACTGATACTTTTTGCAATTTAATTTGCAATTTGAAATTTAATACCCATTCTCTCTGGTTTGGAGACTTTCTTCTGGAGTTCTTCATTATTCACTTTTTTTTTCTAATGGCCCTAAATAATACAGAGTCTTTGGTTAACCTGCCCACCATACTATTTATCTATAATTCTCAATCAACTTAAAAAGCATCAGTCCTAGTTCAGATCCTCAAGGAACCCTGCTATTCACTTCCCTGCCTTGCAAGAACTGACCACTTTTTAATTCCTACCCGCTCTTTCCTGACATTTAACAAATTTCCAGTCCATAGGAAGACTTTTCTTATCGAATGATAGCTGAGTTTGCTCACAAGGAACTTGAGTTGATCAGATGTCTTTCAGAAATCCAAATAATATCTACATAAAACAAATCTGCCTGAACTGCGTTCTCTGCATTCAGAAAACTTCTAAAACAGAGGTAGGAATTGTGTGGCATTTCAGATACTATTGAACTGCAGCTTCCCCAGTTCCTTACCATTAGCTGTACTGACTAGGGTTGCTGGGAGTCACAATTCAACAAGATATAGAGGGCCACACAACTCCCAGCAGAGCTTAACCTTCAATGTGTTTGAAATTTTTCCCCCTTAATAATGCCTTCCACTAATTTACCCTAAATGGATGGTAACTTAATTAGCCTGTAACTTCCCAGATCCTACTTGCTAAAACAACTCTTTACAGTGACCATTCTCCAGTCCTAAGTACAGAGAGTGCCTTTAGACATACTGTACTCAGGGGGTCAACAATCTGATATATTTCAGAGTTCTGTTTTGCAAGACGAGTTGGTACCAAAGCCATGGTGAATTTGATCTCCAAACAGTAGCAAATTAGTATGAGGAACATAAGGTTTGGGGAGGTCTTTTTGGGAAATTTTTTAGCCTCTTCCAGATGTCTCTTCACAGGAGAATATTTGGCTCAGCCTTTAATATCGCTTCTTCCACTTCTCCTTTTTTTCCAAGGAAGACTAGCTTTTCTAATTCTGCAATAAATTTGGCACTCAAAACTCAACTGGGAGTCCACCACAGAGAGTTCTAAGGTCACTATTTAAAAACGTCCATGAGCAACTGCATTTTTCCCCATTAGAAGTCCTTATATTAGATGCACTGCTTGCTTTTGTTCATTGGATCAGTTCTATCTAGTTGGTGGTTTTAGGCTAGAACTTTTGCAGTGAAGGTTAATGCCCCTTTAAAACCTCTGTAGGTTTGTAGTAATTCAGGCTTCCAATTTTTCTTACAGATTTTAAGACAAGTTGTTAGTTGAAGTTAGCAAGTGGATTTAAAAAGGATTTTGTACAAAAAAAAAGACTATCTTGTAGTAGTTTCGGAACAAAAAATGAAAAGGAGACCTATAGTATCTTTAAGACTAGCGGAAGCTTTTGTAATCTTCACACTCCTTTTTCTGATAACAGAAACTACAACCAAAGTAGTGAGTATCTGAAAAAGTGGACTGAAGTCCTCAAATACTCAAGCTGAAATAAATTGGATAGCATGAAAGGAGTCCTTTTGTTTTTTGTACAGGCTAATATGCTTATCTCTTCAGAAATTATCCTTGTGCTAGACTGCATGACCTTCCAGTGAATGTGCAGACTTCTGTCAGAAAGCATGGCAATAGAATAATCTAAAAATGAATTCAGTTGATGAAGTCCTGTACATTCCTCTTGAACAGAGATTTGTATAGTTTAGGGGAAGACACAGTGGGCTTTTCCAGACTGGCCAAAAGAAGCATGAGTTCTTACAGAGTATCTCCTCAGGTTTTGCTTCTCACTGTCACCTCCATGTCCACTCCTTGCATTATGTTTGGGGCTGTTAGTTGTAATTTCTTAGATCTGCAATGGGACTATTCCCAAAGTTTTTTTAAAAAAACAAAACAAAGCAGAACAAAACTGGAGTTGTTATTTGTCCAGGTGATCCTATGGTTTGAAGGGCAAATTTCTTCATTCTGGATTCTCTTTTTCTCCTTCTTAGAGTTATAGTGCAAAAGCGTTATTTCACCAACCCACTTTAGCTACAAAAAATTAAAAGAGAAAGGAAAGGAAGATGAGAAAGAAATCTTTTGCAGTGATATGTTTCAGAATTAAAAAGAAACCCACTCAAGGGTGGAAATGAAATGTAGCAGTTTCTGCTGAGATTTGCCAAAAAACAGTCTGAGACAACAGAAATGTTGTTTGGATTTTTTTTTTTTAAATCAACAATTACGACAACAAATACCACAAGCTCCTGATGCATCTGCCCCATCTGTAGGATTCCAGTATCTCCATGTATAGTAAGGCATATGCTGATACATACAGGGCCTCTCATGACATCGTTAACTATATAAATAAAACAGAAAGTGAAGGTAAGAAGACTTTGATCTCCCAGTTGCCACCTGCAAGTTCATAAATCAGCGATGATAAAGTACCAGAATGTAAAGGTATGTGACAATCAAGGCCAGGTAGAAAATCTAGGAGTGGAAACTAGGGCTAATAGAAGCTAACTGTGATTAGGGAACACTTCATTTCATACACAAGCCCAACAAAGAAGAGGCTTTGTGAGGTCTATTCAACATTGTACTGCTATTCCAGCTTCCAAGGATCCAAATGTACATTGTGACTTTCCTAATCCAGCCTTACTGTTTCATCAGACTTGGCTGGATGAAGGACAACAGAACACTGCTAAGTGCTTTTTTTAAAAAATAAAAAGTGGGGAACAGTATTTTGATAGTTGTAGTCCAAAACCAATAACCTTTCCAAGCACTGGGATTCAGCAGTAGTTGATTTGGGGAGCTTCACCGTGGAAGAAGGTCTCAAAGATCAGCTAGGTGATGGCAATGACTGCCCTATCCTACCATGGAACTGTTCTGTGAGAAAATAACTGCTTCACGGGCTGTGATTGGCTGACTGGATCCTTCCCTAGTCATATAATTGCCTGTGAAATTGCAGCCCATACGGTTAAAATATTAAAAGGGATAGCATTACACTTCTTAATCCACAGCTGAGACAAAGCGCAGATCAGGGGTAATCCACTTGACAACACAGTGCTGACTGTCTGATGTGGGAGATGTCAATTAGCCTTTAAGTGGAAACACATTTTTGCAAGTTACATAATATGAAACCTCAAAAAAAAAAAAAAAACCCACCTCCCTCTTTCTTTCACTCCTTGAAAAGAGTAAAAGCTAAATATTATGACAGATTCGCCATCTCAGGGCCTCATATTGCTAAAAGTGAAGAGTGCACCTGCAGTTTTATTTTGCTCTTTGACCCATTGTTCAGTGCTATTTATGTTTTTTTTTTTTAATGAATCATACAGATGGATTGTAGGAAACCTTGTTTAGACCTTGACTGTGACACGTCTGTGCAGGCCACTAGCTATATAGTTCCCAAGTACTCTGAAGTACTTCATTAGGTTATCATCAGTGTCTTGGGTCTCTGTCACGTGCAGAGCTGGAAATGGTAAATGCTATTCCTATGAGCCTTCTGGGAAAGTTGTTCCCTTTCTTCTCCCTGCAAGAAAAGTCCCAGGCCATTTCCCCACTAGACTGTTACAGTGCTATTATTCCACTTTCAACATGTCATGGAATCCTGGAGTCTGCAGGATTTGAGGCCCCTTCCTAAACTGCAAACCCCAGGATTCCATAGGATGTTGAAAGTGGAATCATAGCACTATAACAGTATAGTGCAGAAATGGCCCCAGTTTCAGGGGGGGACAATGGCACATATTTTCCACTCCTTAGTTTTATGACAGGTACCACATCCTGGGATGTTCTTCATTGCTGATCTTTCCAATCTCATCAGGAGGTCAGCTAGGCATAGCATTTACCACTCATATATCCCATACTAGTAAGAACTTCACAGGCTTCTCCCAATATGTGTTAAGTCTTGAGGTGCTATGAGACCTTTTGATCCATCGGAACCTTGCAATCCCACAAAGCATTGTCTGCACCCTAAGGGATATCCCATATTTCAGGCTCCCCTCTGCTCATCCCCTGGTATCCTGGACCTGATAGTTTCATTATGCACAGCCCCAGATCTGCCTCATTCACTAGGACTTCCTTCTGCAGAAAGTCTTGCTGGACATATCAGTTCAGTGCCATGTGGAGTCCTTACCATTAGCTTAAATGTACTTCTTTAAAAAAATATTGAAGCTGAAATTCTTATCACAAAATGATACTCTGCTTGTAGAGACCTTAAAAGTTATGCAGTGGATTTCCCAGAGAGCACCTTTTTGGCCCCATGTTTTCCCAGCAGTCTCTTCCCTCTGACTTCCACATCTGACTTGGAGAGTTTAGCAACCTTTCATAGCAGATTTGGAAAAGCCACTGAACAAAAGGAAAAGGATGCCATTCCATTAGAAGATGAGTGCCATTTTTTAAAATTAATTTAAAGTATTTCTATCCCACATATCAATCAGAAAGGTTCCTCAAGCAGCTTACCAATAGCCGACATGAACATTCCCTGCCTTTCCAAGACTGGATCAGTACTCAGTGAAATCTGTAATGTCGAAAAGTGTTACAACATTTTCTAAGTTTCCCTAACATTTATAGGAAGAATTTCTTAAGGGCCTGAACTATATCTGCACTCTCAATTTTGATGCTTTGGTTATGTACCAGCAATTAAAAAAAAGAGTCATTTAGTTAAAGCAAGTAGATAAGAGTATAGGCTAGTATCAAGGCATTAGAGGCCCACTTATTTTCAGTGGCCCTCCACAGCTTGTGTATCACCATGCTGCATTCAGAGGCAAAGATCCTATCAGATCTGGTACAGGAAGTATAGAAGAGAGAAGTCTGATTCTTTTTTTCTTGGTGCACAATGGGAGCCGGCCCTGGCACACCCACTGTAGCCAAGATGTGTCTGTTGGAGCTGGGAGCAAACGTGAATCCAGATGCCACTTGGCTGTTATTCTACAGCCATGGGGAAAGTATTGTATATGCAGGTATCAATACCTCCTTGTTCAGTGCCTAAGAAAGTACTTACACTGACATAACAGCATCAATCACCAAGAGGACTATGGGCAAAAGCAGCTTGACCATGTTGCTGTCTGCAACTTTGTTCCACTTCCCTTGATAGCATTCTACTTTATCAAACTAAATAAATTCTGATATTTTGCAAACATCGACACCATCATTACAACAGCTCCCTCATTTCTAGCTTCTCTAAACAGCACAGGTGTCTAATTCAATTCTTTGGCTAAGGAAGAAAAGGAAAAGAGTCATGCAATTACAACTGCAATTTCCAACCTACACAAAGGAGATTTGGAGGCTATATTTCTGGCCACTGTAGATCCTTCTCTAAATGCCCACTTCATAGAAAGCTGCATTTCATGCACTTGGTCTGTTAACTTTTTCAATTTCATTCAAAACTTCACAGCCTTCCACTCTGTTTTAAAAGTCACAACAGCTGCATACTTCTCTGTGCCAGATCAGCTTCTGCCTCCCTCCTCCTTACCCTTCAATGTAATAATACCTCTCCCTCTCTCTCTCTTTCTGTGTCTCTCTCTTAAAGTTAGCTACTTGATGCTGTGTCCAAATGAGAAGGGATTTGAGAAACTGGATTCAGAAAGCAGAAGCATCAGATTGTATTTGCTATTCTCACTGGGCCTGTCAAAGTCACATGGACAGTTCTTCTGGCATTGTTTCACCATTCTTTCTGTCTCTCTGGCCAGCATGGGGATTGGAGTCTCATACAATCAGGCAGAGGTAGACCTTTGTAAGTGCAAGTCTAAGCTCTGGTCTCAGTGTGTCTGGTTGCTTTCCTTTCTTGCTGTTCTGTAGCTATCCAGAAAAAAAAATTCCTTGGAAATTGCCCAATGCTGCTGATAGTTTAACATTAACAAAAGTGCGATGTGGAACTGTGGGTATCTCTTTACTTCATACACTAGATAAATAGATGGAGGGATGGAAGGATGGAGGGACGGATGGACAGATGCATTCATGAATAGATAGATTAGATAGATAGATAGATAGATAGATAGATAGATAGATAGATAGATAGATAGATAGATAGATAGATAGATAGACAGACAGACAGACAGACACACACAGTCATGGGGCATTTCAAATTTCTGCAAAGAACAGTTACCCGTGAGTTACTGAAAAAGCAGAACTGGTCTACTGCTGAGTGGAGAGAGGCAGATACCTCAGGCAGATATTAGCAATGATAAGAAAAGGAAACAAATAATATTTACCAGCAATTTGTCATTATCAGATTTACTCTTATTGTCAGGAAAGGGTAGAGTTACTTTGTAGATATTCCGACTCAGATGTCAAGGTAACTAAAATAACTTGTAAAGGCTGGGTTACTGTGCAGCTTGACTTATAATCAAGGAACCATAAATCTGGAAGAGACCACAAGGGCTGTGCAGCCCAACCCTCTAGCAAGGAATTCACTGCCCTAGCTCATCTAGTGAAATATCCTGGGCCAGCATTCTTGAAAAATGAAAAATGGGACATTAAAAGACCCCAGGTAGGACTTAAGCTGAACTACAAGAATCTAATACAAACTGCTGCAGAAAATTTTCAGTTCTGCATAGTGCCACAACATCATCTCAGGCAGGCAACAATGATCTTGATACTTAATTCATTGAGCTTGTTCTGGAGCAAAGCATGATAGGTGAGGAAAGAAAGTTATTTAATGGATCTCTCATGTTCAAGTAATTTAAAATAAAATGCATCCATATCTGCAGGAGTTATTCAGTGATTTTTTAAAACAACAACAGCAACAACAACAATCCATTTGGTTATCATTAAAATGCATTAACTAACAATGGGCACAAAGACAGGCCTTGAATTATGAATGGAAATAGACAGAGGATTTTAATGTTCTTTGCATGCCTCCTTTCTTGATTTTCACCAAATTTAAGATTTTCAACTAATTTTCACAGAGTCATAAGCCACATCCCCACCTCTGTTCCTATACCTCTCCTGAAGCATATTGAAAATTTGCAGCCCTTTTCTCATGTCTACATTACTGTGAAAGAAAGAAAGAAAGAAAGAAAGAAAGAAAGAAAGAAAGAAAGAATCTCCCAACACAGTCCATCTAGTTCATCTCTACAAAACATGCCATCATTAATTCCTCCATGTCCCCATTTTAAAATTATAGCCAGCAGGTGCTATTATGAGGGAAGAATGACTGTGCTCCTCTCTTGTTAGTACAGCAACCTTTTTTCCTGTTCCAAATGTAACCGCAACAGGAGACATCCTCAGTCTATTTCATCAAAGCAGCAGCCTCCATTAGAACTGTTTGCACTTTGCCTGCCACTGAAAAGAATGGGCACGTTTGTATCATTCAGAGACAGGGCTGGGCTGTGGAAACCTCCCTGGTGCCTACTCACCCTGTCCAACGAGAGAACATGTTTTCCAACTGGAAACTCTTTCTAGAGCAAAATTCTGGCATAAGATGTGTCTCTTGGCCATTCTGGGTGTTATTTGTCAAGGCAGAAGAAAACTGGCTTATCTTCTTTCCTTAGACTCCATGTCTGGGGTGGTGGAAGGGGCGGGATTAGGAATCACTCCATCCATCATTCTCTTCCATGGCCATCAAACATCCAGTGGTACAGTGCCAAACAGGTAAATGCTTTTGATCTTTCTGAACTTTGGAAAAACACTTCCTTGTATGTTCAAAGTCTTTCTTCAAAACCTGTTCCAAAGCAGCATGACAGGAGATTGTTTTTGCCCATTTGCGCAACCTAAAATTTCCACATGATTTTGCCGAATGTACTTGAGGAAAACTGCTTTAGGAAACTCCCAGGCTGGATTTGTGGTTTCATTCATTTGTAAAACTTGAATGATGCATGGGCTTATTAGAATCTGGCATGGGTTTGCTACAGGCCCAGAGAAGGTTTCTCCACTACTGAAGGCCATACGAAGCTCTCTGTGCTAAAATGACACAAATACACCATCCCAGTGGGATTTCACACCCATTCACTGCAGCCTACAATGTTAGAGAATCTTCCAGATAAACTAGGTCCTGCTGTATTTAATAAGGTTCATTCATAGAACAATGCCTACAGTATTTAGATCAACAGGACTGCAGATGGGGTTTCCAGGTTTTTCAGCTCTTTGGAGAAGTGGAACCATATGACTCTTCCTCACCTTAGTGTGCTTTGTTATGCCATTGGATTGCTGTCTAATTATAAATCTTCATGTCAAACAGTTAAGGTCAAAATGTAAATGCACAAAATGTGGGATTCAGGAACTCATCTGTGATCTTCCCATTTCTTCAGAGGGACTCCTCTAGGAAATCTTTTGTCCCCTTGTTCCACCCATCCTGGCTTTTTTGCAGTGTTGACCATTAGATGTGTGGCCCTGTACCTCTTATGTAAATAGATATTGTTTGTTACAAACAAACTGCTTGGGCTTTCACTGAAAACAGCAAGTACTTATTGGTTTAAGCAGGACTACGAAGGAGAGGTCTGAAACTTCTAGTTATAACTACTATGATAAAGCAAAACTCCTCACACAACTATAAGGGGTTCTTCTACCCATAATGAGTCTGGAAAGCTCACAGTGCCTTTTTCATGTTCACTCTTAAATTCGCCACAGCTTTCCCCCACAATGTGGTAACACAGAAGCTCTCTCTACTTTAGTAAAAGTGCTCAGATGCTTAAATTACTGAGGAGACAATGGCAAATACCCTTGGTAGCAATGAACCTACAGTGAACAAGGTAAGGGATACAATGGGGTAATGAAAATTTCCAGGTTCCCATTGTGTCTGACCTGGATTAGCAACAGAGTTCATATAAGGTGAAAGCTTGGGTTTGGCCTGTGCCACAATCCTTTCAAAATTATATGGCCTGTCTAGTAAAGGCTTGTTATAGCTTTTTGTGTCTGTATCAGTGCATAATAATGGAGTCCTGGTTCTTTTGCATATTGTGAGAAAATGTGGCAATGTGACTCAAAAGAAACTGCCCCCAGGCAGCTTCTCGATTGTTCTCTTTTTTTCAAATTCCAGCTTTGCCACATTCTCTAAGCCCAGATTTTATGCATCTAGTTTTGCTGCCTGGGCCGTCCTCTCTAATCCTCACAGACTCTTGCTCATGCCAAGATCCTTTACTTCATTGCCTTTCTATCAATCTCTACTTGGCACAGTCCAAACCTGGGATCACCAAAGAGAATCCTGCTGGCTTGTAGGGAAATAGGGACACATGAAAGCCCTGAAAGTGTCTGACTAGCACGGTAAGTGAGATTTGGAAAAGCACTATGGGAGTGCTGGGCTGGAAGAATGGATAGTACTACAGTAGAACTAGGGAATGGGAGAACAGCTGTGGTGCCTTGACTCAATGTATTATGATGGCACTGAGTCCCAGAAAGGTTTTGTGAACAAGGCAACCTGTTAGTATCTGAGCATGCGAGACCTGAATTTTCTGCATGAATCACCTGAAATGTAACATAACAAAAGAGTTAGTGTCAGAAACTGAATCCACACGTGCAAATAGTACAGTGCTTAAACACTATTTATTTGGAGTGAGATACATTGTACAGGACTTCAGTGAGGAGACTGCAGTTCAAAAGCAATAGCCAGTGCTTTAGAATCCCTGCTTTCCCCCTTCCTTTTCCAAGAGACCTTGAAGCTATGAGAGCCAGGCAGAGCTTATCAGTGCATCCTTAGCTATTGTTTATCTAATGGTCTCTGGTTCCTAGGCTTCTTGGTTGTAAGCAAGCTGCTACTTATGCTGGACTATATATCCCATTACTATAATATGGAGGGCATCCTGACAGTTAGGGATGGGCAGATCTGTCAAGTCCATTTCCACAGACTTCCTTCCTTTGACACCAATAAATAAGTAAAAAGGTTTCCTGCTCACCCATTAAAGGCCTGCTTAAAGAGAAATGTCTTTGCCTGCCCATGAAAGAAAAGCAGGGAAGGGGCCAGCCTAGCCTCCCATGGGCAAGCATTCCACAGGGTGGGACCAGCCACTGAGAAGGCTCTCTCCCATGTCCTTACCAGGCAAGCCTGGGATGGTGGCAAGACTGAGAGAGAGCCTTCCCCTGCAGATCTAATGGCTCTAGCAGGTTCATAAAGGGTGATATGGTTCTTCCTGGAAATCTAGACAGAGGTGCAAATACACATTTGTTCTTTTTTTACCCTCGTTGTCATTGTGGGCCAACTGCTGAAACTGTACATTCAACTGCTGAAACTTCAACTACTGAAACTTTACATCCTATGCCAAACCAGCTGCTGTCCCCACTACTATTTATACTGCTTGGCCTCTTCAAGCATACATCATTCTTCTGTCCAGACATGTGTGAGTAAGCCTGAGTACTCGTGGCAACTGGATAGGAAAGAAAGAGTGAGCCCATCCATTTAGGCTGTAAGTGCTGTAAAACCAGTTGTGCGCCCAGGATGCACCTGGATTCACTTATGCTGCTGCTCCACAATGGCTAAGAATGGATCACAGAAAATGAACAGCATAGAGTTATCTTTTAAATGGGTGGCAGAGTCAATTTGCACTGTTTAATATCAAACTTATCCATTTTGTTCTTCAAAAAACAGACCCAGCCCCAGAAGATCCCAGAACAGAAAACTGCCCACCCCTGCTCTGGGGTTTTTACACCATAGCTAAGAACGCTCTCAGGTCCCTCTCCAGTCCAGAAGTAGTCTCAGTCATTTTCTGCTAAATATATGGCTGTTACAACCTGAATCCATTTCTTTCAAGTGCCAGACATTCCTTAACAGGCTTAAAGAAACCAGAATCCCTTTCCATTCCATAGTTTCATGAAATATTTAGAATTTTGTGTCAGAGAGTTCTAAGTCCCTCATCAAATTACAGGTTCCAGGATTCTGAAGGATGGAGCCATAGCACCATAGCCATAGTTAAAGTGGTACCAGGATGTTATAAATCTCTTGTTTGAAATAGACCACATTCCTTTCACAAGAGAAATACAGTTTTCTCCAGTCCTTTTAAACTGCTCAGTGCTAAGCCGGGGCATGTGAATTTGGCTCAGTTCATCAATCCATTCACCTCCACAAGTAAGGCAGATATTTCATCACTGCGGGAGAAGGTCACTCAACAAGGCCTTGGTTTACTCTCAGTTGATTTGATTGGCTTTTGGCCATGTCAACCAGATAGCTAAAATTAATTTGGCTCCACAGTGTCATTCATTATGCCATTCTATTTAATTGGCCAGAATCACTCATGTGACCTAGTAATCTAGTAAGGAGAAAGAAGCAGTAACAAAAGGAGAAAATGGTGCTGAACCAGCCACAACTAAGGGGAACAATGATAGAAATAAAACTGGGGAGAGTGAAGAAGCGTATTGATAACTAGGTGTATGAGCCCTGGTGGTGCAGTGGTTAAATGCCAGTACTGCAGCCATAAGGTTGTGAGTTCGATCCTGCCGGGCTACAGGTTGACTCAGCCTTCCATCCTTCTGCAGGTTGGTAAAATGAGGACTCAGCTTGTTGGGGGCAATTAGCTAACACATTGTAAACCACTTAGAGAGCACTTAGCTGATAAGCGGTATAAAAATACACATGCTATTGCTATTTCCACTTGCTCTGAAATGTTCAGCCCTAGCCAATGTAGCCATAGCAAAAGGTGAAGGATTATATGTTTATCATCGTCGTCGTCATCATCCTTGTTTTTAGTTTTTAAAAATTATTTATATCCCACCATTTCCCCGGCACTGATTCTCAGGAAGACTTACAAAAAATTAAAAGAAAATTATTTTTATATGTGTTTTTTGCACATTATTTATAAACTACTTTTCTCTGAAGATTTCAAAATTGCGTAGAACAAAGCATACAAGAGTGATTCAATTCTTCACTGAAGCAACAATTAATTTTAGGAATTTTTCCCCTTTCTGCAGATTTTGAAGATTATTTGCACTTCAGGGTTACTATGTGCAGATTTGCACATGATATTTTTCTGTGGGAGACAACATTTTTTGCACAGGAATCTTCTTTCTTGCACAGAAAATGCTGTTTCCCACAAAATAAATGATTTTTTTTGTGTTAAAAACCCACATGTGAATTTTGTACAGAGAATGTCCCAAAAGGCAAAGATTCTTGTCAATCCAGAATTTCACGTTAGGATTTCCCAGCACTCTAGAAATACATTTTTCATTCATTTTTTAAAATATTCTGAATATGCTTTCCATCCCTACCTTCAGATCATAGGACCACCTCACCAAATCATGTTGTAATGCTAAAAGAATTTTAACAGAATCCAAGAAATTGTTACACCTCCCCCTGCAATAGATAGATAGATTTAAAAAAAAGAACAAGTGGACAAAAAGGCAAACACTAGTCAAACCTGGGAAAACCCTACTGGTTTTGACTAATAATGTTCTATTCAAACAATGACATAAGGATATATTGAAGTTTATATGGCAAGGGAGGAAACCTACAGTAAAATATAAAATTTTCCAAGATGCTAAATAAAGAAGATGATTAGGATTGCCAGATTTGAACTTGTATTTCACTACATGCTGTTTGGTTTGATTGGAAGATTGGATCTTGTTGACAAAGAAGAGATTGTTGATTTAGAAGGCTATGAACTGAGATTTGAGTGGCATGAATAGTGGTGGTATGACAAAGCTAAAGTATAGTTTAATAACCATTATATGAGAAAATGTTATATGTTAAGAGTATGGAATAGGTATCAACCAAGGTTGTGCCCAAAAACATCTTTGTGGGTGTCATTACAAGAGGCTTTTTATCAGGGATGGGCCAACCAATCCTCGAATCCTCAGCAAGGATTTGGGATTCGTGAATCTGAATCCCTGTGCAAAAATAGGTGAACCAAAACTTTCAAATCCATCATCCAAAAAATAGGTGTTTTTTTTAAAGTTCTGTTTAAAAAAAGTTTTAAAAAATTTTTAAAAAATTTAAAAGTTGCTTTTTAAACCCTTTTAAAAAAAGGATTCAAAAGATTCAAGCTTCATGAAATTTGTGGATTCCCAGAACCTTCCAGGGATTCGGATCTGGATTCAGATTCAGAAAATTCTGGATTTGTCCCATCCCTACCTTTTATGGGAAAGAAATAACAGGTAAAGAAAAATGGGTGATTTTGTGTATTTGTGACTTGTGCTGGTATAGTCAGGTGTGACACTTCTGAAGGACTTCTATAGCCATTGAGTAAGCAGATATCCCATACCTCTTTTGTTACCCTGTATTGTGGGGGTCCCGGGAGGGACGCCCAAATTACCAAATAAAAACACAAGATGGGGGAAATTAGACTCGACTGTACTCTTAAGCTAACGAGAGGCAGGGTAACTTTAGCTAGAATCTTTTACCCTATGTCTACATCGTTAGGTCAGAAGAGCGGTCAGACAGTTCTAAAGAAACAAATAATATTTTTATTGAGGACGAACAACACAAAAGACAAGACATACACTAACTAACTGAGAAATAGAAATGAAGAGTGTAGGGGGAATGGGTAATACGACATCTGGTCTCATAGTCCTGGAGAGAAGAGGAGGTTGAGGGGAGGAAAGCTCAGCGTGGTTTGCTGAGGGGAGCTCACGGGACAAACCGACAGCAAGGCGGATGGAAGTCCAAAGTAGTCCAAGGAAGGCTCGGGATCGGCGACCTTTCATAGGGCGGATTTTACCTACAGGCCATGCCATGCTCGGTGAGAACAAAGGAAATTTGTAGCTGGATAAAGGTGTTGGAAAAGGTCAGGTTTTACATGATGAGCTTAGCGCTGGATGACAATAGTATGGCCAGTATGCAAATGGCCCAACATAAAGGATTGGCTTGGCACTCGGCCGGGCGTCTTTGTGTAAAGTCGCACTGAGCAAGGTGGTTTGCAAGAAGGAGTGGTCCCTAAAGCATCGGAGAGGCATTAAGTTGCCTGCCTAAATGAGGTTTGGAATGTACAACCATTAATGGCCGCACCTATTACATGCTTGTCTGGTGGCCCTTGCAAACACATGGAGTAGGGTGGCAGAGAAAGGTCAAATAGAGGCCAAATTATTTGATATCAAGAGTCATCTAGTGCTCTCACCAGACATATCATAACCGTAGTAACAACTTGTGCAACAGTTTTGTCTAGATGTGCAATGTCACTGAGTCTGTCCTCTAATCCAAAGGATTACTGATTGGCCAGTGGGGTACACTTGGAATGCTGCATCATCCAGCTGGTAGCTTGGATCACCATATATTTAGTCTTAGCAGGTACTGGGTTTGGTGTGCATGGGTCCACAAGCATTAAACAGGAACTTGGCATCTGTGTTACTTTTGAAATGTAACTTCTTTAGATTCTCATTACCAAAATAATGGTAGCAACAACAGGTTACAAGTAGCTATGTTGCTTGTAACTCATTACATTACACTGGTACAGATGTAGGGCTACTTCCCCCGATAGAAATTACTTGAGTTTCTATCTCCAGGCAGCAAAGTATGATACGTACATGTCTGTGCTCATCCACAGACAGACCATCTGACTGATACTGAATACAGTGGCAGGAGGCATGAATAGAGTGCAAATCACTAGTCTGTATCTTCTCATTTCTTCTCTGTACTCATTCAACACCCATAGGTTCCAAGACTGCCATAATTATATATAACACTCAAAGAGATGGTGCATTTTGTCACGTTCCAAAACTCTGGTTGAAGCGTTGAGAAATAAAAGCAGTTTTTAAGAAAAGAAAAGAAAAGAAAAGAACAGAACTCTGTGGGATTATCTGAAATGTTCTTCACTTCAAATACTCTTATTATGGTTTCTGACACTGCACACACAGGTGACAACAGAGAATACATGAGAGAATTGTGTTTCCATTTTTCATGCTGTTGATGGAACACGCAAAGCAGCAACTGGCACAGCTTTTCCTGGGGTGGGACTCACAAAACATTTAAAATTTCTGATTTTCAATTAAACTTCTCAATCACAAAACCCTCGACACTATTTGATGAAAATAACATCCAAACCCTGTTATATCCCCTCAAAACTATTTCCATTTACAGAACTTCAACTGTACAGTTCAAAACTTTCCTTGTACCTGGCAGGGGAAGCGGCTGTTCATGTAATTGAGAGTATGACTTGTAATATTTTGGTTACATCTGCTAACTCGATTACCCCCTGCAAGTAGAAAAATTAATCATTTATGTCTCAAGTTGGCCCGATCTTAGCAGTCCTATGGAAAAAAACCACAAGCAAGTAAAGCATTAATCTTGCTCTGCTTGTCTTTAATTTAAACAGGTTTTACTGGTCCCAAGGCCAAGTTCACTGGTTTCTTGCCCTCATCAACTCAGTAAACCTGTTTCAGACTTTCCCTCATATTGGCATAATCAAAGCCAAACACCCACTCCCCAAGGCACCACTGTGCTTTCTGTTCCTGTGTAGCTGCATTTTATGTGACATAGAGAGAAGGAATATTGCAGATTTTCCAAATACGTTTGTTCATGTTTCCTTTTTAATGGTGTGGAAAAGGAATCTGTTTTACTCTTGCAGCATGGGGAAAGAGGTGGAGGGAGTGGGAAGACTGGCACACAAACACTGCCCCCCTCCCCGCAATTTCCCAAACTGTTTCAGGAGGACAGAAACCATTTAAAAAAAAATACAGTTAGAAAGCAGTTGTCAGGAATGAACAGCATGATTAAAGACATCACTGAGACCAGGGATATATTCACACTGTATCACTCTGATATGAGTTTCACTGCCATGGTTCCATTGTATATAATCCTGGGATTTGTGGTTTCATGAGGTACGTAGAATTCTCCACCAAAGGGCACTAATGTTGCAATTCAGGCACTACACTATAGAATTCTAAGGACCTCCCCAAACTACAATTCCCAGGGTCCTGTAGAATGGAAGAATGGCAATTAAAGTGGCATCAGACTGTTATAACTATGCACTGTGGGCATGGCTCTGATCTTGATATTAGAATCCTGAGATGGTCAAGTGGGCTCTACGAATTCCATTTGCACATAGGAATGGCATTTTAAAGTGTTCCCTCACATTTTTTTTTTAAATCTCCTGGAAACTGAAAAAGAGGCTAGTCTTCTCCTTATTGTCCTGGTTTTCTACTTGCAGAACATCCATCCATACCTGCAGTTTGAAGTTCATTCACTGTCCTTTCTACCATCATAGAACTCCTGGCTCATTCTGTTGCCATGTAAATCAGAATTACCATTTCCCACAATATCCTACCCATCCCATCACCCCAGGGCATTGTGGGAAAATGATGTTGGTGCAAGGTTTTCTTTCTTAATTAACGGCTCTCAAAATTTTCAATTTAATTTGTGCCAAAGTAGATAAGAGATTGGCTCAGCAATCAGAGTTAGAAAGGTGTGCCCACCCCAAGAGGCTGCAGTGTCATCTTCTCTGGATTCTCTTGTTTCTAATCTGAGTATGTGTTTCCATAGCAAGTAGACAAACCACAGCTGGACAAGAGATCAGTCTTTTCTTTCTTTCTTTCTTTCTTTCTTTCTTTCTTTCTTTCTTTCTTTCTTTCTTTCTTTCTTTCTTTCTCACTCACCCCCTCATGTTTTTGATGACTCAGAAGAAGTCAGAACAGAAGTCAAAGTGAGTTCCAATTGCTCTTTGTTACTTAAAAGCATCAGGGAGCAAGGAAAAAACAGGAGAAAGGAACAGCCGAGAGCGTGGACTTTGTGCCAGCTCCCCCTCCTAATATAATTATTATGGGTAATGACTTCCAGACCTTTTCAATCTGTTCTTTGTTACTTTGCCCTGATCTCTTCCACCCAGTGAACCTGCATGGTTCTAGGTCTTAGCTGTTCCTTATTGGCACATTAGGTTTTCCTTGGAGAACTGGGCAGGGGGTGGGCCTTCATTAAAGCTGATAGAAAGCTACTTAGCCATATCATTTTGGTTGCCACTAAAGAGAAAGTTCCCATGGTTCATCTTTTTCTGGGTTACTAAAGGCAACTCGGTCTTAGTGTTGTTTTGCTCTGTGCCTTCTGGTGCTGCTTCACACTTCCTTGTAGGTACTGAGGTGACAACAAGGTGGATGTGACTTGTGACGTGTCCCAGCAGTTGGTAGTATTCAGCTGATTAGAAAGTAACGATTTTCTTTTCTTTTTTGATGCAAGAAAGGAAATATATGGCCAAGATCCTGCACTGACAGAGATAGCTATAGTAACTTAGCTATCGAGACATTGCTGTATCTCTGCAGTTATGGCCATTGCTACACTAGACTGTTATAGTGCTATTATTCCACTTTCACCGTCCTATGGAATCCTGGGCTTTGCTGCAAACTGCAGGATTCCATAGGATGTTGAAAGTGGAATAATAGCACTATATGGCCTACATTTCCCAATGTGCTGCCCTCAGATGTACCTTTTCAACAGATTCTCCCACAACATGGCTATTTCTGTGGTCCTTGCATATGCATCTCCCAACACATTGGTGGGAGCAGCAGCAAGCTATACCATTAGCACTGTGATCAGCCTGGGTGCTCTGAGCCATTGTTTTAATTTCTGTCAGTGTTTTAGATGTACAGTTACTCCATGGCATTATGGGAAATATATAAGGTGGCTCCCAATCCTGCCAGGGCACTAAGATCATGGCAAGCATACTGCAAAGTCACCCCCACGTCTTTGTTCATTGAGTCACAGAGAGAAAAGGCAACAGATGTGGTTTTGGCCCTCAGCTTCAAAACACTCCTCACAATCTGAGAGAATTGTCTTTGTTTATATTGTGATACCTCATCTCTCCCTAATGAAGAAGAAGAAGGAAATCAGACTTCTAAGTTCATTCTTACAAAGGTGTAGGATACAATTCCCAAATTAAACAGATGGCATGGGCCTGTTCCCACATGCACCAAAGTCCCTTCCCATAATCATCCTCTGAACTCTCTCATGCCTGGAGCTCTGAGAAGGTAGTTCCAATGAGAGCACAATCATGCTAAAGCAAAGAACTGTGAAATTATTGTATTGCTGAACTGCAGAATACTTTTAAAATATTGTATTGGTCTAGGAAACAGGAGAACTAATGTCCTTCTTAGACTACTTTCATGCCTGGCTTTTTTCCTTCTCCTCATGCTCCTCCCACTATTATTCTTTTTTTTTTTTCTTCCTAGAAGATGCTAAAGAGCTCCTGAACTTAAGGAGCCAAAGACACTGAAGAACTCACACAAAGCAATGCAGACAGACAGAAAAGTGAGGAGTTCCAGATTGGGATAAAAAAAGCGAGAAGTCTAAAGCATTCTTTTGCCCCCATCTGAAACTGCTTGCCCTTCTGTTTGTCTGCCTTGCTTTGTGTGAGCATGTAGCAACATCTGTGATGCCAAAATCAGGCTAGTAGAGAAAGCATCATGATGATTCAGGATTAGTTTAAGATTACTATTTCCTGTACAGACAATGCAAGTAACTTAGTCCCAGAGCAATTTGTTCTAAGACCCTCTAAAGGATTTACTTACCTTTATTGTTACAATTTTTAAACATCAATCTAGCCTCAACATTTCTCAAAAGTCACTTTTCTCATAAGTCACTTTTTAAAAAGAACTTGGTATAAAACACATTTTCCATAAGTCTACATCACTTTAGAACCACAGTGCATGAGCAAGTACTTGAACCCTGTTGCATTCCTCCTCTCTGGCTAAGAATTCCAAACACCCTGCTCCAAAACTGCAACCACAGAATTCCATAGGATGCTGAAAGTGGAATAATAGCACTATAGCAGTGTAGTGTGGAAATGGTCAGAAACTGAAATATTCCCTCTTAATGGTACAACTGGAATGTTACTTAATTGGGCCTCAGTGATTTTGAAAAAAAGAAATTATTACATATAACTCATTATTTCCAAGCTCAGCTTGATCTTATGCTGATATAGTTTGAAAAAAAGTTATATTACTTCAAGGATATTTACTTCCATATAGATCATAACCTGAAAGGTATACTGTTGCACACCCCCATGTAGCCTAGAGTTGGGAACTGTGAGATCCTTACTGGTATTGTTGAAAGGCAACTCCTAACATTCCCCACCACAGGCTGTGCTATCTGCTGGGAGTTGCAGTCTAACAACATCTGGAGAGCTGCACAGTTCCTGCCCCTGGAGTTGTGCTGTTGCATACCTTCAAGTAATTTCTGACTTACAGAGACCCTAAAATGATCATCTCGTGGGATTTTCTTAGCAAGATTTGTTTATATTGCCTTCCTCTGAGACTAGGGCCATTTCTGCACTAGACTGTTATAGTACTATTATTCCATTTTCAACATCCTATGGAATCCTGAGGTTTGCAGTTTAGGGAGGGGCCTCAAACCACTACACTGTGCCAGCTCTTGAAATAATGCCTTTAAAATATCATTTGGGGATGGAGCAGTTTAGAGAACCTTTCAGGCTAGCAAGGGCAGTGGGTCTTTTAACTGTGTTGGAGCTGGGACTGACAAATATTCTTGCTTTCAAGTATTTTAACAGAGGAACAAAAATACTTTGTTCGTTTACTTTTTGGTAATTCCTTTCCTGTTAGTCTTGGAGAGCATATGTAATAAGCAGAGGCAAGGTTTGCTAACAAGGTTTTGGCATTGTTTTTTCTATACATTTTGACTGCAGCCTTAGTTGGAGTAGACTTGGGAACTCAGACTTTCTCAATAGTACCTGTTTGGAGGGTGTTTGAAACAGAAGCCTCCTAACACTACAAAGGCACTGTGTGGCTATTCTATTTCCCCCTTTAATGGATATCTCCTGACTAAGAAAAAACTCAGTTAAGAACTAAAGGAGGTTATCTAGTTGTTCTGGGAACTGGACAAGGCAAAGACTCATCTGGAAGCACCCAAAGTGTTTTTCTTCCTAGCAACAGATGTTCTGCAACAATCTGTATTGCATTGTTTGTAGTGGTTGCATTAGGAATCAAAGACTCTTCACAGAAAGAATCCACTTCCCCCCCCGGCCCCCATTCCAAGTAGCTCAGGGTATAGACAGCTTTGCTATCCCCCCTTGAGAAGGGACCATGTCACCAGTGAGGCCATTGTTGCACTGGCTACCGGAGAAGGGGGTGGGCCATGTGGACCATTTAAACTGCAGCTCCACTCCCTCACCGGCCTCATATGCCTTTGGAGCTCTTTCCCAGTCATCAGGCAGGGGGTGAGGGACAAAGAAGGAGGGCATCCTTGGGCTAGGCCCACATATTTTATGTCCTCACTTCTGGGCTCTGTGGCAGGTGGTGGGCTTTTGTGGGGCACGCCTTCCAAAGAGGGTTGTCAAGGTGGCAACCCAGGATCAAGAGTCTGCTCTTGGGACCAGGTATTTTGCTATCACACAACCCCCCATGAAGTCAAGTTCAATGTCTTGTCCAAGGTCAAGTTTAAGTTCATGTCTAAATAGGCAATAAATAATAAATTGCCCATAGTTCATTCCAAGTCCTATTGTGTGGTCTCTTCATTTCGGGGGTGGGTAGCAAAGAGTTTAGGGATGCAGTTTGGACCAATGCCCTCCTGAGTGCATCAGTCAAAGGGGCTCTGTTGCAGTGAGCATACCAGCACCCAGTCTCAACTAAGATTCCTGCTTGTGTGCGCGCAGGGAAGAATAAATCTTGATACAAGATTTGGTGAGAATTCTATGAGCCTCAGCCTCTTTTCTTGGCTTCATGTTGAATACCAACTCCCCTCCCCCTTGATAGGTTGGGTATCCCAGGGCTTTGGCTGGTCACTGTAAGGGTCTAGGAAGGCTTTTTTCCCCCCATCCAGAGGATGGGAATGCTGGTGTTACTGGCTAGACTGCTTGTTGTTACTTTAGAGGTTCATTCAGAACTGATTATGTGACAACTGGCAGGTAGTAAAATGAAACAGGGAAGACCGGTGGAATAAATTGGAGTAAATAAGGGCTTGGAATGGTGGTGGCAGTGGGGTTGCTAAAGAACTTTACCAGTTTTGGGCAACTGGGGGGGGATGAATCTCCTACCCTGGAGTGGCTAATCTCCTATTCATTCTCACAAATTGGCAGCAGTTGGTTCTAGACTGAGGCAGGGGTAGGCTGATCTAGGACACAACTGAGTGACATGCAGGAAAGTGGATCAACAATCAAGTACTGACCTCCCCATTCTACCATAGTTCATTTATTATATATTTAATAAAAGTTGTTGCCTGTTTTACTCCAAATATGTGTGTCCAGCTATTATTCTTGATGCAATGTACATACTACAAGTAGGTATCCTCTTATAGCCAAAGGGCTGAATTCAATTCCAGATAGGTTATGGAGGGTCATACCCTGTAATGGTGGGTGGGGTCAAAGACATAGGACCAAGAATACCAGCATAATTTAGCATTAAAAAATTCAGTTCCAACAGGCAAGCTGATGGATAGATATTTCCACCTTTTAGAATGAGGAACAAAATACATACAAGTGTGGAAGTCATCACACAAGGGCGTCATAGAGAAAGGGGCACTGTTACCCTGATTTCTGGGGGTCCCGTGAGGGACACCAAAGTGCACTCCAAATTACAAAGTTGGGAATTAGTCAAAAGAGGACAAGCTAGCAATACGAGAGGCAGGGCAACGGAGCGAGATCTTTTACCCAATGTCTACAGGGTCAGGCCGAGTCAAGGAGCAAACCGAAGTAAATAATAATTGTTGTTTTTATTAATGTACAGCCAAACAAGTGTATGCAACACACTCACACAGACAACTATAGAAATAAAGGTTGGAGTTGGATAGAGGGATTTTAAGAGGAGGTTTTGTATGGGAAATACTACACCTGTCCTGAATTCCGGGTATTCTGAGGAAGAAGTTTGTGGAAATGGAGTTTCTCAGCATGTGGAGCTGAGGGGAAGGCTCACTGAACAAAGTGACAGTAAGGTGGGATGGAAGCCAAGAGCAATCCAAGGAAGCGCTCAAAGTCAGGGGTTCTTATAGGGGAAAATGTGGCCGTAGGCTAGTCCGTTCCCGGGGATAACAATGGGTTTCGGGCTGAAGACAAAGCCTCCGAAAGGTCAGTATTTTACATGATTGTGTTATGACAGAGTTGTCAATAGCTCAGACAGTATGCAAACGCGGAGTGCTTGACAGTTGAGTATTCGGCTTGTTAAGCTGCCTGCTCGGGGCAGGGAGTCCTTTGTAAGTAACGTGCATACATAATATGGTACTTGCCTTGAGGTCTCCTAAAGCGGCAGTTTCTGGCCTGCCTGTATTTGCTTGGAATGTTTCAGCAATTAGCGGCCATGCCTGTGTGCGTGCTTGTCTGGGGACTTTGCAAGCACGTGGAGAGGAAGGGGTAAAGAAGGCCAAATTATTGATATCAAATGATATCTAATATCCCACAAGTCTAGGCTAGAAACTACCGTAACAGCACAGTACCCCAAGATGGCCCAATTCAGCTTCAGATACTGAGGTTCCCCACACCCACCAAATACTTATGTAGGTCATACTCCCTTGTTCCAGCAGTGGTTCTCATATCAGTGGGGCAGTGAATGTGTCTTGGCTTTCAGTCTGAATTTTAAAAGAACTATCCAAGTTATCCAACCTCCCGGGTAGGCTCAGAACTTGGCTATCTCCTTAAAGTTCTGCCTAAAACTCAGAGTGGATTCATTGCCTCACAGATATGGGAGCCTCCATGGCTGACTTCACCTTTTTCTCTCACATATTCCTTTGCAATGTCTATGGCCATTTCCGCACTAGCCTGTTATAGCGCTATGATTCCACTTTCAACATCCTATGGAATCTGCAGTTTGCAGTTTCGGGAAGGGTCAGCTGGCCCCTCCCGAAACTGCAAACTCCAGGATTCCATAGGATGTTGAAAGTGGAATCATAGCTCTATAGCATGCTAGTGCGGAAATGACATATGTCGCTATTTGAGCAGGCCAGAGAAAGACACAACTCAGTGTTGCTCACACATCGATTTGTTTTTGTTTGAGCCTCACCTGACATGCCGTTCAGCCAAAGTTCAACAGCAGCATCAGAGGCAACACCTGGCCATGAATGTCTAACCGGAGATAAAGAACTGACAAGAATGAGACAACCAGGAGATGCTGCTTCTCAACCCATAGAGGCTAAATCACTTATTACCTCTTCTCTGATTAACAAGTTGCCCTGTGCTCTGGACAGTTTCACAACAATGATAGGGACAATGTGAATATGTGGAAGAATTCCTGGGCACCTTGTTCTTTATTGGAATTAGACATTCTGAACTTTGGAAACTGGGTGCGGATATTATGCAATCAACTTGAGGCCATGAAACAAAGGCTGCTTTTTTTTTTAAAAAAGTCACTATTCAAAAGTGTCTACCATTTTAAGTAAATATACAATGCCTTTGTTTCCCCAACAGGCTTTCTTTCTAGAGAAAAATAATAATAATTAGACCTTATATTTTCTCCCCTCCCCATTGCAGAAGATCACAGTTAGCTGTGTTCAAAAAAGCTTGCTAATATCAAAGATTTGCCAATCTTTACATTAATGACCTTTAGTTGGGACACACACCATAGATAAATCTGACAATGAATTTCTGCTGCTTTCTGGGTGCAAGGATTTCTTGGAATTTGGGAAAGGGGTGGGCAGCCTCTATGGGCCCCTGTTACCATGGGCATTCTTGAGCACACAAAAGACAGCTGGAGACAATTAAAGGAGAAAAAAAATAACCTCTGTGGATAACTCATCTGTGAAATGAAGGTAAGCCAATTTACCAGAACACCTAAAATTCTCAGAAATTCCCCTCAGCTCCAGACTTTGAGAGACAGTTATTCTGTTTCCCTTTCCCCCAATGGTCAAACAAATCTGGACCAAAATTTCAGACTTATTCTAGGTTTTTGCTGGTGGAAAGATAAAATAATGTTGATCTGTAGAATACTGTGCCTGCTATTTATTCCAAATGAAGTAAAGTTTGATTAAAACTAAAACTTACTTTCTTTTCTTTCCTTCTTTCCTTCTTTTTTTTTTTCTTTCTTTGCTGCAGGAAAAAAAATAACTCCCTGTTGTTAAAACCTTAGGAATGTCAAATGGAACCACTGGGAGATTTTCTGGTTGGGAAGGGTTTTGGGTCTTGTGAAACAATTTGGCTTTCAAATGGGAGAAAGAGGAAAAGAGCAAGAGTATCAGTCTTGGTACATAACTGTATCAGTTTACTTGACAATTCTTCTAAGTCAAAATATTTGGCCTTCACAGTGATTGGCAACTTTCACGTACATAGATTTGCTTAGAAATAATTCCCATGGATTTCAGTTAAATTCAAGTACAGTCCATCTATCTGGATTTATGAGGCAGGGCATCACTGTCAAATGATAATGCCTCCAAGGCAGACACAAATGTCTCTCCTCCCACTTTTTTTTCCAGGAACTAGTCCCTGAAGCCACCACGTACAGAACTTCCAAGAAGTTCCAGGGTATGTGGGAGTTCTATTAATGTAAGAGAGATTTGGCAAGGGACAGGCAAAATAGTCATTGTCAATTTTGTATATGTTTACCTGTAAGCCCATTCTAACCTATTTCCACAGGCATCTGTATCTATATTTTTATCTATTTCGATAATAATCCATATCTATATTTTTTAAAAAATTTTTCCAAAAGTTTGTATTTGCATGTGCATTCGTAAAATGCATTTTCTCTGACAGCTGAATTTCTTGATGATACTGACCTAAATCCATGTGTCAGTTTTAACTAAAGTAAAACCATTTGCTCAATGGAACTTATAACTGTTGACTTACTAAGTTCCCATTCTTTCATAGATCAACTTTAGTTGGCATTAACCATTGGATTAAGGCCTATGACTCAGCATGGTATAGTGGTTTCAGTTTCAGACTAGGACCCTAGGAGAGCAGGATTCAAATCCCTCCTTGGCCATGGAAATCCACTGGGTGACGTTGGGCAAATCACACTCTCTCTACCTGAAGAGAAGGCAAGGACAAGCCCCCTCTGAACAAATTCTGCCAAGAAAATCCCATGATAGGTTCATCCTAGGGCCACCCTAAGTCAGAAATGACTTGAAGGCGTACAGTAACAAGTATGTCTCAAAATGTATGTTGATGCCTCTGTGTGTGTGTGTGTGTGTGTGTGAGAGAGAGAGAGAGAGAGAGAGAGAGAGAGAGGGAGGGAGGATGAGTTAGGAGTCTAATCAGAACACTCAGATTGTGTGAAAGCCAGTAACTACTATATTCAAGCCCTCATTTTATCCTGACAGTTGTGGAACAGATTGCACCTCAGACATCCTGCAGATGAAAACTAGAATGAATGTGGCCAAGCTATGTCAGAATGTGGTCAGGATGGCAAAAGTTATTAAGAAGGAAGACACACAAGCTCAAAATTGTTATAGCATTTTGTTTTTGCTCAAGTTTACTGAGAAGGGCAAGACTCTCCTCCTGTCCCCTGCTGAGTTAATTAAGTACAAACTTCTTTTGCATATTAAACTCAGTTTTCAGCAATTAAAATAAGCTGGGGACAAAGGGGAAAATGGGAGAAGGAAAAAGAAACAGAGATATTTTAAGACCAGCAAGAGATGATTACTCAGGACTGTCCGTGACAAATCCTGATAGTTGGAATATATGGGTCACTTTATACTAGATTTCACAAAAGTGTTCTTTTGTGAGCATCCCTAGATAGAACTTTACTGTTGTTATTAGGATTTCCAGGATCCCTTAGCATGGGAAGAGAATTTAGAATTAGCCAGGGAGCTTTTTTACTGTCTGTAACCAAACTACAAATCCCAGTATTCCATAGGACGTTGCCACAGCAGTTAAAGTGGAATATAGCACTATAGTTACAAAGTGTGAAACAGCCCCAGATCAGATTAATAAAACACTACCATCATATAACCAGATAGTGGAGAACAATAAGTTATATGGCTAATACTTGGGAAATGGCTCTTTAAATTGATTTCAAATTTAACAGTGCAGGAAAGATAGGTTTGGGGGATAATCAACATCCTGAGGTAAAAGGGGTAAAAATGATTTATTTATAGCAGTTTAAAGATTGATGGGTGCCCTTGGGCAGTTCTACAGACATTGGCTATTGTTTCTTTGCAGACTTTGCTGGGGCCAAACCATCAGCTAGTTTCTCTGTTTCCATGGCATCTTTCAGGGTTGTTGAGTCAGGTTAGAGGAAAGGGTCTAGGACATACTTTGGCCTATTGGAAGTGTAGCATGTGTGTACTGAATGTGAGTGTAACTAATTGTCAGAGAGAGGGGACACAAAGCAGAGGAGGAGACAACAGTGAGCTGCTATCATTTCACTTGAACTGCCAGGGTTCAATTGGATGGAATCCTGGGATGGGCAGTTTTGGAAATCTCCAATAGAGATCTCTAGTGCCTCAGCAAACTACCAATCCCAGAATTCTATAGGATACATCCAGGGCAGTTAAAGAGGAGTACGGTGGTATAATCGTGTAGCATGAAAAAGCCCCTGGGCAATAGCTAGAGATTTAGGAAAAGGGATTATGAAAGCTGGGAATGGGAGGGAATGTAAGGATGGGAATTTTTTCCCAACTTCACAGCCAAATTGCTCAGGGACCATGAGCCAACAAGAGGTGCTCCTATATCCCAAAACAAATGGGCCACACCACTGTTCCCTGCACAATTACCTAGACCTTGTTCACTCACAAACATGTGTGAATACACTCTTTTACAAACATACGCAGACGCACCACCACCACCACCGATTATGGAATTCCTCACTATGAGGAAATCATTGTGGGGAAAAATGAGCTTTGTCTATTAAGAGATGAATGATCTGTCTCAGACTATATCAGTAACTGCCAACTTTATCTGCATCTGCTGCTGTTCTTTGTTTAGCTCTGCCACTATCATTCTGTGTTGATGGTGCTGCTGGCCAGGAGGATAACTGTAATGTAGAATGACAGCTTCTGTTCAATTATGGTTCCAAGCTGCAGAGACTTTGTGACTTGAATCCCATTGGTTAATCCCAGCTACAGTAGACCTATCAAATCTATTATCATATAAGTAAAGACCATTGATTCACTCTAGTTGGAACTGACCATAAGATTCAGCCCCATCATTCTAGTTATTCAAGTTAACATACAAATCTATGATGAGGTACTTGCACTCCATCACACTGATAACCATCCAGAACAACCGTGAATCTGGAGCTAACCATGGCATAAAGTACCATACCACCTCCACATTGCCTAAATAATGCATTTGTAAAAGGCAGGGCTCTTTGGAGTTTGAGTGAACCTGGTAATCCTTAATACAACATGTCCAAACAAAAGGAGTTGTTCTCTTGTTGCTAACTGAATACGTATTTAAGAATACAATTCCTGTGTTATTTTGTGTACAGATTCCTGACACACAGATGGACCTAATCCATGAGTTTTTCTACCATTTAGACTTTTCTATCTTACTTGGAAGCTTTCGGTGTAATTCAATGCTCTATGGAACTCTGATGGAGTTCAAGGAGCTTAAAGGAGCAGAGGCTTTCTGGGGTAAATCTAGGCAACCACATACCAAGTGTTACCTCATAATGGTGCATAAGTCATTACTTAAGAAGTTTCCAGTGCCCAAAATAATTGGAAAAAAGATTTTATTGTGCAACTTCAATAGAAATCTTGAAAGAAAAACTACATGAAATTCTGCTTGCCATTCCTTCATGTTAGAGGTGACCAAGGCCCTTTTTGCATGACATTTTTGAAGCAAAACTGGCCCTTGAGCGTCATGTAAATTTGAGGAGCGGTCTGCATGACGCACTCACATTTATGTGACACTCAAGGGCCTGATGCGGACTGCGCATGCACCTTTTCATTTCCGGGTCAAAGCCAAAAATGGTGCGCAGGTGCGCATTGCTCTGGGGCCCTGCGCGCACTTACCTGGTGTGTGGTGCCTCGGAAGCCCAGCCGGTCGTGCATCCTCTCCTCAGTGCAGCTTGCGAGGTCCCAGGCTGTGCTGCGAATAGAAGAGGCGGGGCACTCGCGCGAGGAGGAAGGAGCTGCGGAGCCCAAGCAGCAGGGACACGGCAGCATTCCTTCCAAGACTTCTTGCGCGAGAACCCCAACCCAGCGGCGCGAAAAGGTAAGGTGCAAAAAGGGCTCAAGTTATGAAACAATTGCATCTATACTGTAAAGAGTCCCTCCCTCTCTTCTTGTTTACATATCAGTTATGTTGATGTAGGTTGTAACCAATGGTGCTCTTTATTTCTTAATTTTATTGATATCTTTTGTTAATTGTTTTGCTTTTATATTTTAGATAAGACTTTTGTTTTCTCACGTAATGAATTGTTCTTAGCTGCACTGAGCATTTTGGTCATGGGAAAAGAGGACATAAATTTGTTGTTTTTATTGTTGTTGTCTTTAAACATCTAAAGTCATTTACAAGAACCAGCATGGTGCAGTGGTTTGAGCATTGCACTACAACCCCGGAGGCCAGGTTTTAGTTCCCCACTTAGCCATGAAACTGACTGGGTGATCTTGGGCACATGCACAGTCCCAGAAAATCCCATGATAGGTTTGCCTTAAGGCTGCCATTAGTCAGAAACTGCTTGAAGGCATGAAAAAAACACAAAATTGCTACAATTACTTGGTGGTTTCTTCTAGAAGAAAACTAGCAAAGAAGTACTTCCCTGCACAATTCTGCACAATTTACAGTAGCTTGTGCCTTGTTGCATGGACTTTGACAAAATCGTAATTTTACCATACTCTACACCCCCATTCTGTTAGGTGTCCTATTTTCATAATTGAACATATTTATGGCTGGAAAACATGATTGAAGGCATACTGACTGAAAGAGTGCCAGGTCACACTGACCTTAGATATGGTTAGGTTATAAGTTCAGAGAGGATTTGGTGGGAAACACAGATGCTAATGAGTCTATGGTAATCCTTTCAATACTTCAGGATCTGTGTACACTTGAAAACAATGGAAGGCGAAACTGCCCAGATGAAGTCATCAGGGACCATCCCTACACTCCCTGCCTGATCACGACATTAAGAGATTGTCATGACTCCCCTCAATGTTTTGTGACCTAGAGTTAAGACAGTCAGCCCTTTCTGGACTCCTTTGTCAATCCTGAGAGAAAGCCATTACTACTTTGTCTACTCAATAGGGTATGTAAACCTTAGATTCAGCCCCAGCAAATTGTAGTACATTGGACACGGTGCCCAGGCTGCTGTTCTCCTGTGCTACCCTTAGATGCTGTGTGAGCCATTCTGCTGTGACACTTTCTTCAGGACTGGTATCTAACAGCCTTTCCACCTAATCTCTCTATCCAACTTTTCATGTCCTACTTTCCAATAGGCTTGTATGGTTCTTGAGAGCATCTGATTTCTTGTGTGTTTGTCTATGCAAATGAAATACTTTGTTTAACTTTTAACTGGAGTCCCCTCTACAGTTAGTAGTGGTATACACAAGTGAAAAGATCTGGACATTAAGCTCCTCTTGCAGGCCTCCTTTGAGCTATAATTCCTTAAAATCTTAAGGAGATGCATTGCTGGTGGACTTCAAAGTCCCCCACCTCTTAGAGTAACAATAACATCAGATAATTTCTTTACATATTTCTTTATAATTGCTCTGACAATCCTTCTGTGCTGGCTTTCTGTGTGTGCTTCACATCACAAAGGGGGAAGTAGTTTTGCACAGAGATTTTTTGTACAAATTGCAACACTGACCAACGACAACAGCAGCAGTAACAACAAGAACCCCACTGCTTGCCTTGTTTTTGCACTGGAGGCTAGATGTTTCACAGAGGCTGGTAAGACATCCTCCCTTGCTGTGAACAAGAAAGTGTATGAATGCTTATCACATCCCTATCCTACTTGTACATTAAACACAAAAAATTTTCTTGAGCTGCTTTCATGATGGAATTATTGGATTCTATAAACTGAAAAGCAACACCTCTGTTTCTCTCCTCCACACACCACAAATCAGTGTTGGTTTGTAGGACTGAAGCTCTCAAGACAGCTGGACAAAGCGCCAATGGGCACTCAGTCAGATCAGGGTTTTTAAATAGCTCGAAGTGAGGGCAGCCAACACCTCCTTGCCCCACCTGTAAGGGAGGCTCCCCGCTTTCCTTGATTCCTTTCACTTGGCAACCCATTCCAGACACAAAAAGAAAGGTCTATTCATGGGCTGGCAGGTGGAAGATTAATACTGTCAGGGGAAGAATTTGGAGCAAAACGACTTCAAAAACAAAATACCTTGGATGAGGGAGAAGGAGGGAGGAGTAGAACTCGCCCGAAGGCAGAACTGGGGGAGGGTGATACCAACTGGCACAATGCCGTTTCATTGCTCAAGCAAGAAATGCTGTCCTTCCCCTACACCCCCTTCTGTGCTAACATGAGTTGCCCAGCCCTGTATTTTTGCAGCTGTGCTTTTATTCCAGTGTGCCTCTTTTGGCGGGCACATGGGGCACGGCAGCTTGTAACCAAAGACTACACCACTGTGGAGTTTTAAAGGAAATGTTAGAGGCGTGTAACAAACCCCTCGCTGGGAATATTGAGCCCTTTCTTCCTGTTCTACCTGGTGCAGCCAAGTTGACCCATATCAAGATATTGCATTGTATAAACACTACTGGCCTTATTTGTTCAGCCCTGCTACCCCTTCTCTCTCCCTGCCTCCACATCTGTATCCTTCTTTACCAGCCCTTTTCTCAATACTGTGGGACCTATTTATATATTTATAAGTTCAGAGTTTAAGAACCAAACAAGCAAGCTGTCCCTTCATTTGAGGCATGGAGGGATTACAGTGGAGTGTGTGCTTCCTTTCTGGATGTCCTTAGAGTGGAAATCTCTTTTATGAGGTGTCTCGTGGAGTCAAAAGCCCCTTTTGAAGTGCGAAGAGGAAATGAAAAATTGCACGGCAAAGGTGCCTCCTGTCTGACAAAGAGGAGTTTGCAGAAAAACTCCAGCTGTCCCAGATGAAATGGGGAAGGGAGGGAGTGAACAGAAATTAAGCAGAGGTTTCCATGTCAGAAATTTGTCTTGCACACATATATGCATGTACCACATTGTGGTAGGTGTGCATTATATAAGAAGCAGGGAGAATACTGTGATAAGCAGCCTTCCATGATGTGTATCCCCAAGGTGCTGAATACAATGAAAGCAGATGTCAGTGGATGGCACAGAATCTTCCAAGTTTTAAACCAGATACTTCCAGTTTCGTTAAAACAGTACCTCAATATAGACCATGCCACTCTGTTAGACCATCTTGAACATGGTTATTGACATGTGATAATTAGGGAGAAAAGGGCTGGATGCTAAGAGAACCTTTGAATAGCATCTCTTATTATGAAAAATTAAGAAGTCTGATTTCAATTTTCCCCTCCCAAAAAGGCAAGATGAATAACTCTGTCCAAGTGCAATCAAGAAATCATAATGCCGCCCTAATTTTTAAAGAACCAGAGAGCCATATTTTTTTAAAGATGCTTTAAGCAGAAAAGATTATATTCAGATTGGATGGTCAGTCTCTTTAATGATGACAAAGAGTAGTTTGTAATATTTGTTACAAAATGTCCATTTGCATCCCCCTGTGAAGCTATCTGTCTTTGCCCTTTCCACAGGATGTCGTCCTCCTGCATTCGGGATGGGAGAAGGACAAGATGCAGACTATGATTATGCACAACGCTGGCTACGTCCTGATGGCTGCACTTCCAGCCCCAGCACAGCCTGGGACAGCGCTCGGCTGTGCTGCGGAAGGAAGAAGCACGGCCATTGCACCTCCTCCATTCCCACATGCAGCTGGTGTAGAGGGGAGCACTCTTGTTGCACTTGCCTCCTGGGAGAGGGTCTACTGGGATGCCTGCAGGCCAGTGCCAAGATCCAGTAGCCTGCAGAAAAGGCCTTTGTCTTTCTCACAATAGGCTTTGAGAGCATTTAGGAATGCTGCAATGTACTTCTCCTAAGAAACGTTGTAAGCTTTCATTGAAGAATATTAATGCCAAAAGAAATGCAATAAATTGGCTGCAAAATACTCTGATTTTATCTTATCCATACTGTGACCTCTGTTTACCTGGCTTGAATTAGCAATGTGAGTGATCCAGGAAACATTGCCCTTCTTCTCAAATGTTTATTCTCACAAACCCATTAGCTAGAGAGAGTTCATGAGCTCACATATTTTACTATGTGATCCTTCTCTGTTTAGGATTGCTTCTGTGACCAATGGCCAAACGATCATGGTAGCCACTTTTTAAATAGTAAATATCATACAACTGGCAGAAGACAATATTTAACTCATACCCTACCCATCTTTTCACATTCCCTTTGGTGAGAGTCCAAATGTTTATTAAGCAATGTTTCTGCTGGTCTGATGTTAACAGCCCTTTTAGAAGCAATTTTCTTGTTCTAAAAGAGTCATTGGGGTATTGCACACCACTGTGTGTTATGTCCAGCTGGATCTTAATCTGAAAAGAGGCTATGAACCAATGAAAGCCAAAATTCTCAAAGCAGCACCACCCAGGGGAAACAAATAAATAGGATTCTAAAAGGTGATATTTCAAGGGTGTTCTAGTAGGGATGGAAAAAATATGAAGAAATAGTTTTTTAAAAAGTTCCTTCTGTGCAGAGAATAATTTTCTTGCATGCATAAAAAAAATCTACCCAGAAAATAACAATACTGCACAGAAAATAGACATTTCTGGGCAGGAAACTTGTTTTCTGTGAAGAAATGTGATTTTACTTTTTACAGTTTCTAGCAATACCTCTAGCTGCCTGTCAGTATTTTGATCCTCCAGATCAAAATTGGACAATATTTTGTACAGCTTTGGTGGTAAAACATTTTCCCTCGTCAAAACTAAAGACAAAACACTTCCTGACTGAGGACACTGGCCACCTAATAGTTGAATATTACTTGTTGATGACATGAATTGGATTGAAAGGAAGGAACAATAGTGGTGGTGGGGAGTGTGAGAAATTGAGCTAACTTGGAAAATGCCCTATCTCCAAAACTTCAGAAATACAAGTAGGAGGAAATATACTTTCCTTTCCCATTCTTCTTTTTTTTGAGGAGGGGGTTGGGTGTGTATGTTTATTTGTAATAAAATAGCATACATCTCAAAGAGTTCTCTAGGCAAGATACCTGCAACTTTTCAGATGATGTGCCAAGACTATTGAGTTGTGGTAAATGAAGGTGGTACTTTTATATTTTGTACTCAGCAACAAACTCACAGAAAGGGTAATAGGTGTGGTGTGGATAAGAAATGTGGATCAAACTGCGGCAGATGCAGAATGATTGAACATCCAATGTTTTTCAACTGAGCACCCAACAATACTGTACCCTACCACATTCCATGGGCTCCATAAAAGCCCACTGGGAGACAGAGATAGCTAAGGGCTTCTTTCAAATGGCACTAAACATTGGGACAGTCTAGCAATATATTAACATTATTGATAGTAAAATCATCTCCTGAGACTAGAAACCAAAACTGCCAGCTACAAAACTCATCCTTCTCATCTCTTCCTTAACTAGCCATTTTCCCTATATTGAGAATGTAATATATTGATTTCACAGAAACATTCACCAAGATCCAGCATCGTTGAATGTGAAATGTCATGACAGAGCTCCATCATCATGGTTATGGTGATACTCTCCAAAACCTCACCTTTTCAGCCTAGCAATTTTGAGGCAGTGCATATTAGGATGCTGGGAAATAATATCTGCAGTGCTCTGCCAGTTGCAGGGCATATCAAGAGCACATAGCTGGAAAAAGTCCTCAGGTTCTGATGCAACTGCTTGTCTTAAGGCACCCTGCAACCAAGAGAGTGCTGCAGACATCATATCCCAGTGTCCTTTTATCCAGCTCTTAGGAAACCCTATGGCGGGGGCTCTTCCAGCTGAAAAATGGCTTTGAGAAGTCACATTTGATTGTTGACAACTGTGAACATAAAACCCCAGCAGTTATGAGACTATTAAGTCCAGCTTACAGCTCCATAACTACTGAAAAGGATGCCTGTCACGTGTCTTTAAGTCTTTCTGCCTCCAAATCATGAATCAAACTTAGATTCAGATTCAGTAGGCTATAGGAAAGGCCTGCACTGATTAGGACCACCTTCCAGATCTCTTTGAAAGAGGCTGATTCAGTTAAATCTGAAGTACACCTCCAACTTCACCTCTCTCTTTTCTCTTGATATCAATCTGGATCGGGCCATTCTGTCCCTCAGATAATCAACCCTGTATCATTGAAACTTGAGTTTTCTCCCACTGTACTTAGGTTTCCAAAGACTATCCTACCATTAACCAAGTTCCATCTCTGCTCCTTATCTTGAATAGTTCCACAATGTGAAAAATCTCATAGCACTTAATCACTCATTCCTTTCTTGTCATAGATAGAAAAAAATGTGAGTATTCTGTACATACTTCACCTGCAGGTGCTAAACCAACAATGGTAGATTTGAAAGCAGCCTTAGATGGGATCACTGAGGAACCTGACTCTCTCATGGAGTCAGAGGAGGAGGTTGAATGACAGCCAAGGAGGGCATCATTGTCAGAAGGTACAGGAACAGGCAGCTTCCCATTGACAAACAATACATCTGGAAACACCAGGCTTCTTGGGAGTAAGAGGTCTTCTCAGGAATAAGAGTCTCCTCAAAATCATAAAAAAAAACTTACATTTGGCACAAATTCTTGGAGCCAATTTATTGTGGGGCTCTGGGGGCCCTGTTTACTTTAGTTCTGGCCTTTTCCCTGCTGGAACAACACAGGTCTTGCTTCCAGGAAACCCATTTGCCTCATGAACCTTTCTTGCTCTGAACTCCTTCCTTCCAGACCCCTCTTTCTGAAATGGTTCCTGTCCTTTCTTTACCATTTATTATTTGGTTCTGCCTATGGACTGTTTTCACAACTGCACTGCTTTTTCAATTTGACCTTAGACTGTAATTGTGTTCAGCGAGCCTACTGTTGGGTGTAAGATACAGGATAGGAATGGAAGAAGCTTCTGTCTTCCCCTCCATAATACCTTGGTGTTTAATACTTACTGCTTTCCAAAGCCCAGAGGAATAGGATATAACTGTCCTTAGGCCCTAGAGAAGGAAGTGGCTCCCATATCAGCATTGCTCTTTACAGATGGAAGGAGTTGTATGACCATCAGGTTCTAGATAAGGCACTTTCTTTGCCTTCCCATATCTTTGCTTCAGTGGTAAGACTGCACTGTAATTCGTTAAATATTTGCCACTATAATTGAAATGAAACAAATAATTTTTTTAGGGAGTTGTCTGTTAATTTTTTTTATTGTGGTAACCATCTATTATTTTATTGCAGTTATTGACATATGAATATGGGTGGTACCCTGCATTCTTCAGAATGCCATACTTGCCTTTGGAAAGTTGGTGATCCTAGGCTCTGTTTCAGTGGGAAACGGTTCTAACTTTTAAAGAAGCAAAGAAAGCAGAAACACATGAAAGAGGAATTTCTGCTGTCATGGAACATCTCTTAAATAACATGGGATTCATGAGATCTCATTTTGAATGAGTTCTATGCATACAGTTTTGCACTTTACGAAAGAAGACTGAGAAATGCTTCTCTCACTTCTTTTTTAGCACGCAAATGGGCTCTTGAAGAACTACTTGACAGAGGATTATCTGTCAACACTGGGCACACATTCTGTTTTAAAAATAACCAGAATGCTCAAGTCATTTTGTCACATGCTATGGAAAGTATTGTAAACTGGCAATTAAAACCATGAGCATGGCCATTTCAAAGGGCCAGGGTAAACTGTTTATCCTACAAAGACAAACAATGCTATTGGTTTCTCCAAACAAGTTGGCTGTGTTGGTGAGTGGGAAATCTGGGAATAGCTTGTCTGAGGATATATGACACAATTCCTGTAAGGCAGTTCTCACTGTTGTTTACTAGGCTTCCCTCACGTTCAAGTGGAGAGCAACATGCTCTTTTTCTTCTTTTTCCAGATTGTAAACACTGAAGGCCCACCTTTGGGCCTTGGCACAGTAACTCTATTACAGGAGTGCTCAAGACATGGCCAACGTTCAACTATGGGTAGAGAGAAAAAAGGGAGAGAGGCACCAATGGAAGTTATAAGTATTTATGGAGCAACTGCAACCATGGTATAGGCACAAAAGTATTGTACCACCATGCACTGAGAGATTATGACAAAAACTAGTATGTACGTTTGGGAAAAGCATGTAGTACACCCCTCCTAGGCCTAAATACCTTAAAAGCACTAAATCCCATGTGATCATGGAAGCTAAGCAGTTAGTATTTGAATGGGAAATTGCCAATGATGCTGTAGGCTATGTTTCAAAGGAAGAAACTGGAAAACCCACCTCTGAGTATTCCTTGCCTAAGAAAACCCTATGAAATTCATGGGGTCACCATAAGTCAAAAGGCAACTTGAAGGCATACACACGCACACGCACACACACACACGCACACACACCTCTATTGTACCATTTTAATAGCTAAGTGTTTGGTTGTGTGGTGGATCCTCCATTCCAGTAAAACCACTATCACCACTGCTTTTCTTCAGAAGGATATTCATTGAGAAAGCTAGTTTAAAATTTGTCTGCTGGAAACCTTAGCTTTACTTTAATACAGGATTTTTGTTTGTTTTCTGTTAAGTGGGAGTAAATTTTGGAATTAGTCCTCCATCTGTAAATGACGTGGCCCCCTCATGATGTACCTTTTCTGCAAATGCAGATTGGTGCAAAATGATGGGATATAAGACAGTGTGTTGTGTGGGATATGATATATTGGTGGAGGAGAGTCAACTGGACAGCTAAAATAGCACACCTGAAGCAAGGGGACTGTAATGTTTCTGAAAGATTTTTTTTTTCAAGACCGTGGCCATTTCTGCACTACAGTGTTAAACTGTCGCTATTCCACTTTCAATGCCCTGTGGAATTCTGGGGTTTGTAGTTTACTGAGACTGAAGAGCTCTTTGGCTGAGAATTTGAAGTGCCCTTCCCAAAACTACAAACCCCAGAATTCCATATGAGGTTGATAGTGGAATAGCAGCACTTTAACACTGTAGTGCGGAAATGGTGATTTCACAATGTCTTCAGCTCAGTGCAGATAGTTCATTTGTATTAGACTAACATGGTGTAGTCGTTTGAGTGTTGGACTAGGACTCTGAAGACCAGAGTTTGAATGGCTGCTTGGCCATGCAAATCTAATAAGTGATCTTAGACAAGTCACACACTCTCAGCCCCAGAGGAAGGCAGTGACAAATGCTCTCTGAACAAACTTTGTTGAGAGAATCCTGTGATAAGTTCACTTAGGGTCACCATAAGTTGGAGACAACTTGAAGACGCAAAAACAAAGCAAAGTAATTCTGGTTTGGGAGGGAGCAAACACAAGCAATCTGGGAGCTTCTCTGCTCCAGATGGCAACAATGGTGGTGAGCTAGGCTCTGAATGATCCATCTGAAGGCATTAACAGTAACCCTGGAATGAGAGGTCCCTGAGATTCCCCACTTTAGCCATTAAAGGTCAACAGAACTGCTGCTCAGGAAGAGCGACATCTGTGAAGACCGGCTTCATGAGTCAGAGCCCTCATTTTGAAAGGTGAGTAAAGGAGAGGATTTCTCTCAGACCTGGAAGATAGCAGCTGCCAAACCTAGTATAAAACAGGGAAGGAAGGAAAGTGAGTAAATTGGAAGGAAGTAATAATACCTCTCATGGTGAGTTTTGTCTTTGGAGGTTTTTTTTTGGGGGGGGGTTGGGTTGTTGTTGTTTTTTGTGTGTGTGTGAAATTGATGTTCCGTTAAGTCTTGATATATTGACAATCGCCTGGATTGATTAGGAAGGGGGAAAGAATAGTGACATTATTTGGTGCTTTTGCCCCTTTCTTTTTTCTTGATTTTTTTTTAAATTGCTGACAGTGGATTTTTTTTTTCCTTTTCCTTTTTTTCCTTTTTTCCCCTCTCTTTCTGTCATTACTATTTTTTTTTTCTCTTTGCCATTACTAGTCTAACAGATAATATGAATGTGTGATTTTTGGGAGGAAGTCCTTTTTTCTCTCTCTATTTTTGACTTTCGTGATTGAGGAGTAGATATTGTTATTTTGCTTGCTTGCTTGAATAATTTAAAGTTCTACAATCAACTGTTATCTAGCCCTGATGATAGGTGCCACATTCAGTGATTCCCCCCCCCCGGTCTTTGTCCTTGTATCTGTATTGCTGACACTATTAATTAATTAGCCAATACACAAGTGTTTATTACCTCCCCTTGCATCTGGTTTTTTCTACTGCTTCAAAATATATATATATAGAGAGAGAGAGAGAGAGAGAGAGAGTTAAAATGAATAGTAATAAAACTAAAATTTTAACTAAAAATATGCCTGTTCATGAGGAAGATGAATTAGCAATTAAGACAGAATTTGAGATAATGAAGAAAGTTAAATATTTAGATACAAATTTAATTACAGATAGTGAGCAATAATATGAAATAATTATGTAATAATTATGAAATATGAAATAATTATGTAATAATTATATAAAACAGTATTTTTAAAAAGGCTCAGGTAGATGGCATAATATGAATTTGTCACTATTGGGTAGAATTTCTGTGATTAAGATGAGTGTGTGGCCAAAACTGATGTATTTGTTTGGACCTTCTCAGTTATACTTTCTACTACACCATTTAAAAATGGGCAAAAAGAGGGGACAAAATTTGTGTGGTTTGGAAGTAACCAAGAATCAAATGGCAATTAATGATAGATGCAAAAGAAAGGGATGGGATGGGTCTACCCAAAATGAATTATGTTTTGAATCTTCATGTTTGGTCTAATCAAAAGACTTATCTCATAGAATCATAGAATCATAGAAATGTAGAGTTGGAAGAGACCACACAGGCCATCCAGTCCAACCCCCTGCCATGCAGGAACACCCTCAAATCAATCCCGACAGATGGCCATCAAGCCTCTGCTTAAAAACCTCCAAGGAAGAAGACTCCACTACACTCCGAGGCAGCATATTCCACTGCCGGACAGCCCTGACTGTCAGGAAGTTCTTCCTGAGGTTCAGGTGGAATCTCCTTTCCTGCAGCTTGAATCCATTGCTCCTTGTCCTACTCTCTGGAGCAGCAGAAAACAAGCCCCCCCTCCTCTACGTGGCATCCCTTCAAATATTTAAACATGGCTATCATGTCCCCTCTTAACCTTCTCTTCTGTAGACTAAACATACCCAGCTCTCTAAGTCTATCCTCATAGGGCATGGCTTCCAGGCCTCTCACCATTTTGGTCGCCCTCCTCTGGACTTGCTCCAGCTTGTCAATATCCTTCTTGAATTGGGGTGCCCAGAACTGGACACAGTATTCAAGATGGGGTCTAACCAAAGCAGAGTAGAGTGGTACCAGTACCTCCCTCAATCTAGACACCATACTCCTATTGATGCAGCCAAGAATTGCATTGGCTTTCTTGGCTGCCGCATCACACTGCTGACTCATGTTCAGCTTGTGGTCTATGAAGACTCCTAGATCCCTTTCACACGTACTGCTATCCAGCCACGTGTCCCCCATCCTATATTTGTGGATTCCATTTTTTCTACCTAAGTGTAGGATCTTACACTTCTCTCTGTTGAATTTCATTTTGTTAGCCTTGGCCCAGCTCTCCAATCTATCCAGGTCATTTTGAATTTTGATCCTGTCCTCTGGCGTATTAGCAACCCCTCCCAATTTGGTGTCATCTGCAAATTTGATGACCATGCCCTCTATTCCTTCATCCAAGTCATTGATAAAAATATTGAACAGCAGTATTAGAAAACAAAAGGGTACTAGAGTTGGAAAGTTAAAATTTGGCTGGCATGTGTAACTTTGGTATAAGAAAGTAAAAATGAATGTGGATTTTAAGAACCATATTATTAGGAGAGCATTTTTAAGAATATGGGAGAAAACATAAAGATAGATTTAGTGGGAAATACCTGGCTGGATCTCACCACAAGAAGCATTTCATGAAAGGGAATTAAGAAGCCCGCAAAAATGGTTAAAATACTCTGTTTTATTGGAAATGGACCAAGGAGGATGGAAATTTAAAGACCGGTAATTAGATGAAGAAGGATACAAGATACAATAGTTCCTGTTAAGAGAGAGATTTGGGGAAAATAAAACAATATTTAATTTTAAAAAAGGAGAAACAGAATTTGAGATGGTGATCTGTAGGGAAAATATTCATTTGATAACTAAAATATATAAATTATTGTTCAGATTTGAAACAGAGGAGGAACAAATTAAAAATTGTATGGTGAAATGGCCAAAGAATATAGGCCATTCTATTTGACTGAATATTGGGAGAGGATTTTGGGAGTGAGATTAACATTCACTTACTGTTATGATTATAAGGATAATTTCTTTAAGATGATGTACTGGTGGTATTTGACCTCTGATAAATTGGCTAAAATTTACAAAATATAAATAAAAAATGTTGGAAATGCAATAAATAAGTGGGTACGTTTTGCCACTAATGGTGGACTTTTAACTGGTTATTAATTAATGGAAAGATACTCCAAAAAAGGGTGCTGAAATAGTATTTAGATCTGAACTCTTCCTTTTAAACATGATAGATTATCAGGATAAAATTGAAAGAGAGAACAGAATTTTGTTATTTTATTTGATAACAGCAGCAAGATTAATATATACTAAATATTGGAAACAGAAGCAGATTCCAAGTGTGGAAGAATGGACTGAAAAAGTCATGGAAGCAGCTATATCAGATAAATAGACAAACTGGTTAAAGGGAAGTCTGGTACAAATTTATCTTCAAAACTGGCAGCCCATTATATTATATGTTAAAGCCAGATTTGGCGACTGTACAAATATGGGTTTTGATATTCAGCATATATGATTCCCTCTTTGTTAGGGAAGGAATTATACATATGGGAGTAATTTAGAGAGGAGAATTTATATGTATTAGGTACTACAATCAGTGATGAATGGGAAATTAGAGGTATGGATTGCGGAGGGTGGGAAATGGAGAAAGTAATATGCAGATTATGTTCATTGTTAATATGCTCTGTTGTGTGAGAGAAAATGAAAATAAAACAAAGCAAAGCAAAAACCCCTCTTTTTGTAGTTTAAGTAACTAGAAAATAAATGTTATACTAGGGTGGGCAGCATGTAGCCCTCTAGATGTTGTTGGACTATAATTTCCAGTAAAGCCAATGGTAAGTGAGGAATAACAATCTAATAACATCTGGAAATGCAGAAGCTATCCATCTCTGATCTACAGCTTCTAATCTTTGTATGGTCCAAGATATTCTTATTTCCAAAAATATCTTTCTGGACCTCTGAACACAATAGAGAAGGAAATAATGTGGCCAGAGAGGTAGGAATTGCAGAACTAGTACAGCCAAATGATAGGTTGTTTCCAGATTATATCATTTCTGTAGAATGCCATCATACAGTTCCCACACACAATCTTTCCTTATGGAATATCTTAACTGTGATGACATCTCAGAGCATCTGCAGGATGTTCATATTTAATCTTATTCAGGGTATGGGATTCACATGGTCTTTGAAACAAATAGGGATCTCGTGAAAGATGTTCTTTTGACTGTCCAGAGGTAGAGTAGATCCTTAGTGAGTTAGGTGATGCCTCATAGGGAACATAGATTGGTTTGATGCAGAGCTGATACTTATGATCATCCCAAGAAGTGCTTGATCAAAGTTTCAAATATGAGATTTGCCTGCAAAGCCAACTGGTGGATCTGACACAAAAGAAGTGGCAAAGCCACTCCTGATTTTACTACTGCTCCAAGTTGAATGGAAGATCTGCTAATGCCAAAACTCTGGAGGAAGAGATTCCAGTTCCCATTCAGCCTGGAGCAAATGAGAAAGAGATGGAAGGATAACCAGGAGTTGGTCATTCCCCACCCCTGCTGCCCAGATTGACTTCATCATTTGCCTTCATCTCCAGCATTTCCTTGACTTTTCTTTGTGCTGTACTTCAACATCTCTTCTCAGTTCAGGCCAAATGGCCCAGTGTAAGTAGCTTTGAACTATGACCCAGGTGGCTCTCAAGAGACTGAGGTTCAAACCAAGGACGGATACTGCCTGTGAGAGAAGGCTCTCAATCCATTCAGCCCAAGGTAATAGTCATTGCAGTCATACAAGATTATTGCTTCTCTTTAGAGGAACACCTGCACAATGCATCTGAGTAGATTTAGAAAGCAGTTTAGCTTTCATGCCCTCTGCACAGCTTTTTGTGAGGTGACCAGGACTGAAACCAGAGGAAATGAACCAAGAGGTAGAATGGGCATGGCTACTATCCAGGAATAGAGCTTTGCTAGAGAAAAAAGTGGTGGCCCTTCAGGCAAATGGTACTATAAAAAGTAATATCATCCAAGTTTATTAGTGCTTCTGACATTAGAATAATGATAGTTGGAGATCATATCAGAAAAGGTGCACCAAAAGATTAACCATGTTAATCGAGATTTTCAGTATTTAGCCTATTTACGTGCAGAGGTGAGCCTTCAGCAAGCTAGTTAACAGACTTGGGTACAAATAAGGCTTGATGTTGCCTAGCAACAAAGTAAAGTCTAGAATTTTCACTCCAGCTTAAAATCCTGTATGAATGTTAATTAAGTTCTGTTACTTGTGCTGTGTAGAGGTGTCTTGTTGTGTGTCTTCTTCGTAGGTGAAGTTTGGCAAATCTGTAGTTTGGACTCAGCTTTCAGAAACTCTTATATCAAATAATGTGCTAAAATTTAGCAGCTAAGTAATTAAATCCCTAAGCGTGATGTTAAATTGCAATTAAAATGTTGTCACTGCCAGCTTTCTCACCTTCCAGTTCATACAACACTCTTGAATAAACACATTGAGTCTTATTTGAGGGAGGGGAAAGTGGGGGAAACTCTGTCATTTTTGTGCCCCCCCAAGAAAGAAAGAAAGAAAGAAAGAAAGAAAGAAAGAAAGAAAGAAAGAAAGAAAGAAAGATAGATGTAATTACGGGAAGGTCTGGCCAGTATTGTTTTCTTTGCCAGAATTTTTTTCTTTATTCCTTTGCCAGGATATTTTATTTTATCTTATTGAAGAAACGGGCGAAAACACGCTAAAACAGAGCTTACCTGAAACCGGGTAAGTCTGTTGCCATGTGGAGCAGCGCATTTTTGCTGCTCCACACTCGTCGGCGTCCCACGGCATCCTGCGGCACCCAAAATGGCGGCTGGCGGAGGCTCTCCACCAACCGGAGAAGCTCACCAGCCGGAAGTCCGCCCTCAAGAAAAGTGGTTTTTAAAAAGCACACAGCACCGCCACTTCCGGTCGCCCTAGCGCAGATTGGGGTGTGGAACTACACAAAAGTAGTCCGCCCCAGTCCACTTTACAGTGTAGACGATCTCCGTCAGAGGTCACTCTACACCGTTTTTTAACCCCCGTGTGGAAAGGGCCGAAGAAAGTCATAGGGCAACTCACCTCTCCTTGCGCAGAGCAGCACTATTTTATGGAACTTACTACCAACCAAAGGCTGCTGAGGATTTTTGTGTACATGAATTGACAACCTGTGTACCATGGCCTATTACTTTCATTACAGTGTAGGCCATCTGGCTTGTTTTTAAAGAGGATGGCCCTATATTTGAAAGCATCTTCTTTGTCAGGGATGGGAATCATGTGGCCCCCCTGGATGTTGTCTGACTACAACTCCCAGCATTCATCTTCATTGATTATGCTGGCTAGGACAACTGGGACTTTCAGTCCTACAAATTCCTGGAAGGCCACATGATTTCAAACCCTGCTCCATTAGAAAGGATGTTCAATCCAAGTCCTGTGTCAAAAATGAAAGCCATAAGAATGAGGCACAGAGGTTTTGATGTTTTATGCACCTGGGTCATTTGTGGGGGAGGGGGCAATGTCTTTCCTCTTTTGTGTGTCTATGTGTATGGTATACTTTCACAGTAGCTGTGCACAGGGCACAGACACTGACTACACAGTGGGTAGGGAATATAAATCTAAGAGCAGATATGCTACCTACTCCCCATGACTGAGAACTATGTAAAAATTACCTTCTGGAAATTCTGGAGCAACAAAATTACTCTGTTGTGAGATGAAGAAAGCAATGGGCTAAGTGATTAGAGATGGTGAAATTAGGGGCCAAGGCTTGCTTTTGTTGTTGTTGATGATGTAGTCATTGTAGTTGTTGTTAAACAGTCATGGAAATATGTTGTATGTTAGATCCAAAGCTGCATCTAAAAATTTTTCATGCGAGGGCATATCAGCAAACATTCCTTAGTGTTATTTCAAGAATTCTACATAAATTTCACTTCTGTAGTTCTCCATCCCAACTTTATCTCTCATCCAGTCTCAGGGTAGGAGAATATTAGGTAGATCTTTTCAGTTCAATCAGAATTCTTGTAATGAGTTAACCCATCCTTTTCAGACTAAGTTAACTAGGTATCCAAAATCAAAGCTTTTCTACAACTAGGGCTTCCCTGTTCAGTAAAATCATTTTAGCTTTGTTGCTTCTCGTTCATATTTCTGGAATGATTTCCCTGATTCATTACATGAATTTGCCACCACTTACGGTAGAGAGTGTCAGGAAAAACCTGAGGCCCTTTCATTCCACAGAGTTAGAGTGCTATGATTCTACTTCACCTTCAGTGACTACATTCTGTGGAATCCCAGAGCTTTTAGTTTGATCAGAGACACCAGAGCTCTCTGGTTGAGAATTCAAAATACTCCTCCCTAAATTTTAAATCTCAGGATTTCATAAGATGAAACCATGACACTTAAAGTGGAACCATTGTGCTGTAATTGTGTAGTGGAAAGGGTCAAGTGTGCAACATTGGAAAGGTCAGATAGCCCTCCACCCATTGCAAGGAATTTGCTCTTCCTGAACTCTCAACAACATCAGGTCCTTTGTCCCTGAAAAGAACAGACTGGAAAGTACATGGAATGGCCAGCAGACTGAGAATCTTGCCTCTTAGCATCTGCTGTCTGTGATAGAAGTATGATCCAGCTATGAAAACCAAAAGGCAAACTTCATTGTATGGATGGGTGTTTGTGTGACATTTAACAGAAAGACGTATTTCCCTTCTTCCCACTTCTCACTCTCCACTTCTGCCTCCCAGGCAGAAGGAGGGGGGCGCTGGACAGTGAAAGCTAAAATGGTGACAAGGCGATGCTTTCACAATTTTTATTAAGAGGAAGGGAGTCTTTGATATAATAAGACAATATCCACTAAGTGATGCAATCCATTTATTTTGGCTGGCCCTTTTCCTTGCCTGAGAGCTGTGTATTATTAAAGGGTGGTGCAATACTTACCCTTCTTTTGTCACACAGGCCCCAGGGTCAGTTGTTTCTTTCATTCTCCTCCCCTCCTCTCTATTTTGCTCCAGCAGTGACATGACTTATCCATTTATAAAATAATCCTACAAAATGATACCTACCAACGTGGTCTCAAACCTCAGCAACCTTCCAGACCAACCCAATCAATGACAGCTGCCTCCCTGGCAGAACAACCTTTGGAGATCCTACCCAACCATAGAATGAAAGTTGGTTGTTGACGAAGCTGGGGTGTGGGAAGAAAACATTTTGGCTTTTACAGCATGTGCTGAGAGTGAGGAGATTTTCTGCAAAGCAAACCTGAGAATAATGCTGATGTCCTTCCTACTACATGTAATGGATCAGTAAAAGCATTAAATGTTACAGTAACTATCTCTCCTTACTTTAATTCAGCATGTCCTTAGCATCAGATTGTTCAGTCTAGATGTTCCTCAGGGAGTAGAGTTCCATTGAAAACAAGAACATGCAGCCACAACCTAAAGACATGCCATTAGTTGTATCAAAATAATTTTTCCATCCTTTGAAATTCCTCAGAGGTTTTACCTGGTAAAAAAAAGACATTCTAAATCCAAATGGAATTTTATGCTGGAGAAATCTAATGATCAACTAACTTACCTAAGAAATTTTACCACTTTTTTCTTGGGATTTGATGGTTTCCGACTTAGGGCCTTTCTGTCCTACACTGTCATAGGGAAAGGCCTTTAGCATTCTCAGCCAGAGAGCTCTTTGACCTCAGTAAACTACAAACCCCGGAATTCCACAGGATGTTGAAAGTAAAATAATAGCAATATAACAATATAGTGTGCAAATAGCCTTAGCCACCTTTCCAGCTTGTCAGTATCCTTCTTGTAGTGCCCAGAATTGGACACAGTATTCCAAGTAAGGTATGGGTACTTTTTCCCGCTGATGATGGTACTGCTGTATCCACTAGCCCCTGATGTTCACTCAGGCAGTAGGATAGCTACCAGACTCTTGCTGGCATGTGTATGCATGATTATGATACTGTGGTGGTACTTCAGTGGGTCAGACATTGCATTATAGCTCTTTATATCTCCAGTATTGCTGGGGAGTTCTGTGAGCAATAGGAAGAGGTGGAGCAACCAATCCCTTCCTTTGAGTATGCCAATTGTACACTGGTCGTGGTGGTGGCACCATTAGCATTTTGTAAGAGAACTCAGTCAGTAGTCAAATCCTGGATCATCAGGGTGTCACCAGGTCCACCACCACTAGCTAAGTCTGCAGCCAAGCTAGGAGGAGTAGAAAAAGGACATGGTTGCTGCAGTGGCATCACCAGCCCCCATCAAGAGGCTTAACTGAAAGGCACTGAGAAGAGCAGGAAGGATGAAAAGACTGTTTGAAAATATTCAGAAAACTGATTGAATTTTCTGGTATGTTTAACTGCAACATTCATAAAAGCTAAGGAAAGGGGCAATTCTCTGTGTGTGACAAAAATATATATATTTCTGCAATTTAGGGGGAACAAAGAGGCAGGAGAAGGGGAAGGGGTGGAGAGAACAGAAAAATAATGCTATCTTTGAAACTTCTCCCTGATAGGTTGTTGGTTGTGGTCCACACCCCTTAGCAAAGCTTTGGTGGCCACTTACCACAGCGAAACAAGAAGAAATTCACTGTCAAATGGGAGGACTATAATGACATAGAATTCTGCATAAAAACTGTATATACTGATTTATATATGCAATCATAACATAAATGAAAATACAACAATTTCACTCTAACAAGGAAAGCTGAACAAAGGACCTGTTTGCTGCTCAGGTGCTACCTGCTGATTGGCAACTTCAAGGCCTTTGCATTTGGACAGTCCCAATTAATCTTCCATCATCCCACTTTTTCAGCAGCTTTTAAAATGGCCTGGCTTCTTTCTCCCCCTTCCCTTTGTCCTCAGCTTACTTCAGTCACTTCCAACTGAGTTCAAAGTGAAAAAATAGTTTGCACTCAACACATCAGGAGGGAGAAGGGAAAAGGTGGAGTCTTGCCCTTTCCTGTCGGCTCAGGCAAAAGCAAACTTAAGGTAGCCTCCCACAGCTTGTGTGTTCTTTCTCATTAATAACTTTTGCCATCTTGACCACACTCTGATGTTAGTTAATCATACATGTCCCAGTTTTCTTCTGTAAAATATTGTAGGGTATCCAAACTTGCTTAGCTTCAGCAGATGACAGCAACAGGTGCTCTCTTAATTTGAGTTTAAAGTTCAGCATTATGCTACTGACTGGTGGTCTTCTGTGACAGATCTTATAAAGGTCACCCACAGTTCACTCACTGGGATTCATTTTATGTTTTCCTCACTCATATCTCCTTTCCCTCTCTTCCTATCTAGCACGTGGGAGCTAAACATGTGCATGAGTGAACACATGTGCAGCTCCCAGTAGTAATCCTAACAAATTTCTTTATCCCTGAATTTTATATGTGAATAGGCAAGGGCTAAGTCATAACTCCCTTTATTTGACCACCCTCACTTGTTTTACGTACTTTGCTCTGAACAATAGATCTAAAGGTTAGAAAGGGCAATGCTCAAGCCTTATTTGGATACAGATCCAGGAAGAGATTATGATACGCACACCCTTCAAGAGTCCAATTTTTTAAACATTAGGTATCTTAAACCCAAGTGTTAATCAATACTGTTATACCCAGCTAATTTTACATTGCCTCTACCTAACTGAAGATCGGAGCTAGGAGGAAGAGTTTCCTGAAGATTATTTCCTTGTAATGGATATTTGTGGGAGTAGCTACTGTTTCACAGAAACGTGTATTTAATTTGCAGCAGACATTACGTCCATGCTACCAGCCTGGCAAAATCCATGCCAGAGATAACAAGGCAAAGGCTCTGGGTTGGCCCAGTGCTTATTTGTACAAGATGTCAAGCCAGGGTCGAAAGGATTACACAACAGTCACACATGCACACACAGAGCTCTTATCTATCTATCTATCTATCTATCTATCTATCTATCTATCTATCTATCTATCTATCTATCTATCCATCCATCCATCCATCCTTCCGTCTGATGGTGAACTCCAAATCAGATGCATTTGTAAGGGCTTAATTGTATGATTAAATCCAGTGTTAGTCCTATCTGGAATAACTGAAATCCATGGTACTTAAATCAGTTCTGATCAGGGGTACATACACAGTAGAACCCAGAAGCCCGTACCATCTGATTTTCAGCTGCTCCAGAGTTCACTATTTTTGTCCACCATAACGGACACTACCTCTCTCGCAAAACACCTTTTTGAGCAGGGTTTTGCTGTTGGGAGAGGAGCGAAATAGCATCCCAGCTTCAAAGACTTCAGTGGAAGAGGAGGGAAAGTGTTTTGGATGAGTTTTTTTTCAAGACTGAAGGATAATTGGGGCAGGATTATAGTTAGGGCTCCAAGAGCCATGCTAGACATCCCAAGAGTGACATACGGTTCACAGGACCACCTCAGATTGTGACTAACAAGTCACATTCATTTGAACAGGTCTAGCATAGATAAGACTACTGTTGATTTTGACCCTGGTAGGAATCATGCATTATTTTAGATGTTATTAGGATGCAAGTTCCATCAGCCACAGTCTACAACCCAATGGTGAGGAATACTGGGAGTTGCAATCCAGCATATGGAGGGCTACATGATTTGCCCTCTTGAAAAGATGCCTCAAGTATAGGACTCTAACCCTTGATTTAGTCCAATATTAAATAAAATAAACTAAAACACAGAGACTTCACCTTCAGTGCTATCCAAATACAAGAACTGATCCAGTAACATGGATGAGAGGTTTCATCCCGTGTAATAGAAGTACTATAATAGATAGCCATGTTTAAATATTTGAAGGGATGCCACATAGAGGAGGGAGAAGGCTTGTTTTCTGCTGCTCCAGAGACCAGGACAAGGAGCAATGGATTCAAGCTGCAGGAAAGGAGATTCCACCTGAACCTCAGGAAGAACTTCCTGACAGTCAGGGCTGTCCGGCAGTGGAATCTGTTGCCTCGGAGTGTAGTGGAGTCTCCTTCCTTGGAGGTTTTTAAGCAGAGGCTTGATGGCCATCTGTCGGGATTGATTTGAGGGTGTTCCTGCATGGCAGGGGGTTGGACTGGATGGCCTGTGTGGTCTCTTCCAACTCTGAATTTCTATGATTCTATGATTCTATGATTCTATTCAGCTTTAATGCAGGGGGAGATGACTTGTTTACCATTTTTATTTTTACTGTCATAGTCACAGGACAAACACACTCCAGCATCTCAAGGGTCCACTTGAGCATCCCAATGCTACAGAAGAGAATACATCCACCAGATAAATGTTTTAAAAAATGACAGTTAAGCTAATGATAGGTCGTTGCTTGCAAAGGGATGTAACCTTGCTAGTGTGTTGTGTAACAACTTCTTTTCCTTCAAACAGTACATGAAAATTCCCACATTTGAGGAGCACACTGTGGGAGGATGACTAGCCGTAATCATAACCAAAATAATCCAAACAAGGTGCAGCTTTTGGTTTAACTCGAACATTTATTTAGCATTCTATTTGTAAGTGTTTGAGTTCCTCTGTAAAGCAATAACTCCATGGAGCATTGAGAAATTTAGTTCACATGTTTAAGGCACAAGTTTCCATCCCAGCTCATGACCTGTACATGTTTTCACAGGAGAAAGGAAAGTACAAAAAGCAACATAATATAATGGATTCAGAGCTGAGGCATCCAGCTGAAAGTTGATGTGCGTGTTCGGAAATACTTATGAAGTTTTAAGGGAAGCTCCATCTTGATTTCTGCTTTCAATTTTAAGGAGTCTGGGGAAGATGGAAGCTGTACCTCAATGTGTTACTTTCCTTGAAGGCTGAGCCATTCAAATAAACACTGGCATGCTCAAAGCATGACAGGGTCAGAAAACCCTCCTGTTTGGCATTACCACCATTTCCGACCTCAAGGGAAATTCCCAGATCTTGGAAAAGCATTTTTTGTTTTTTTAGACTATAACCCAGAATTCCATAGTCACAATAGGGTAGTGGCCATATGGCTACAGAATTCTGGGAAGTGTAGTCCATTAAATTAACTTTCCTAAACTCTAGAAAATCCTATGCTAATCTCTCACCCAGGATAAATAATCTTGGACCCCAAAGACATTTGGGGTTACAACACCTTTGAATTTCTACAGCAAATGGTCCTTAGTGGGGATTATGAGAAAAACAGTCCAACACATCTGGAGGGTACCAGCTTGTCTATGTATTTTCTAATGTAATTATCAGTTAGATCCATGTTATAAAACTCCAGTACTCTGGGAAAGATAATTGTTGAATATCTGAAAGCCAGTTTTATACCCTTAGGACCCTACAGGAGCCACATGAAGTGCTAAAAATCCCTCCTCTAATTCTGATGTAGCCCAAGTCTTCCTCTGGTTTTATAAAATGGTATTTTAATGTTAAAAAAGAGTACAGGGAGACCTTGCAAGGTAATTTAAGAATGAATTGCTGCTCCTGCAAATTTCCAAGAGAGGCACTTCATCCCATGTTTGTTAAAAAAGAGGGGGGAGGTCTTTTTGGGACTGTATGCCAAAGTGCATGTATTTCTGAGTAGGTGCCTTAACTTTGATTGTAATCAGCCACCCTTTTCTTACCTCCAGCTATGCGTATTCACCACAGATTAGGTACTCCTGATGTGCTAGCCAGTGTACTATAGTGGTTTGTGTGTTGGGCTAGGAGACTGGGAGACCAGGGTTTGAATGGAGCCGTGGAGACCAACTGGGTGAGTTTGGGCAAGCCACTTTCAGAGGAAGAGCATGAAAAAAATCCCTCTGAATAAATCTTGTCATGAAAAATCCACGATAGGATCACAATCAGAAATGTCAGAAGTGACAGCAAAGTCCCACTGAAATTCATGAACAAGACTTCTAAAAAGACACACAAGGACTGCACATCATTCTCCTGAAAGATACAAAACGGAAATTTCATTTTGCTTGGGAACCAGTTTTTGAGTACCAAGACACACTGGGCAAAAGTACCCCACTTTTACTGTGGAGTGTGGCTTTTTGCAATGTGTGCTTAAGAGAGATGTGTTGGTTTCTTCTGCAGAAAAGAACCGTATTTGTTTTTGCTGATTAATCTAGCACCAGTGCCAGACTAAACCACATGTTAAAAAGCTCACAAGTTTCATAACAATAAACATGAAAGATGACGGTGTGTTGACTGAGGGAAAGTATGACACCAGTGCAGGGTTATGATTGGAGCCTATTTGAGACACTTTTCTACCAGAAAAGTAAATATGAGTTGAGTCCACAGTGAGTGAAGCAAAGTAACCAAGAAAGGGAAGAAAGTGGAGACAAAACAAAGAGGTCAACTGCGTTGTTGGATGATTGTGAGTTAATAGTTTCTGCAAGGGACAATTTGTGTTGGGTTTTCCTTGCACTGATTGAGAGGTTTGAACACTGCCTTAGCAGCAAGAGTCAAGTAAGGTCATGAAATGTGGAAAAAAGAAAACAATGCCAAAAAGAAGAAGGGGGAAAATATCTAAACAAATTTAGAGGATAAAAGATCTTGAATGATGCCAACATCTTAGCAAAATACAAGTCAAAACAGAAGTTTCCAAGAATGGAGATGCCAAATGTTTTCTTCTTAAATCTTAGGAACACAGGAAGCTGCCTTATACCAAGTCAGACCACAGATCTCACTAGCTCAGTATTGTCTCCTCCTGTGGTTTCCAACATGGTGCCCATGGGCACTAGTGTGCCTACATATGCCTCTCATGGTTCTTACCAGGCTCTTTTCCACTCCTGTGGTTTTTTTTAAAGTCTGAGGCTAGTGTGCCTCAAAAAGAAGTGCCATTTCTTTCTCAGTGTGCCAACACTTTATTTTCTGCTTGGACTCTGTTTCGAGCCGAGTTGATTGGTTTTGACTGCTTCCTCGTAGGAAACTGTTTTGTTTGTTGTTTTTGTTTATATGGAGCTCATCTCCTTTCCTATCCTATGTATGATTTGTTGTATGCCAGCTTAGGTCACGTGCTGAGAGAAAGACATGATCATCTTCAACATCCTCCTCCTTCTCATCATCTCAGTTTTACAGAGATGTAGCATGGAGAGTAGCAAATCTACACAGCTGCTTGGGGTTGAACAGTTTGTCTTGTGCTGAACTTCTACCAAAAATAGGGTCCCACATCTGGATGGATCCCATACAACCTGATGAGACTGTGGGAAGAATCACTGAAAAACTGAGAATGGATTTGCTTCCCTTGGAGGAATGAGTCAACTGGCCATCCAGTGCTGTGTAACTATCACAGGAGCTGAGAGCTCAGAAGGAATCCAAAACTTAAACATTCAGCCACTCTATCCGGCTGTGGGAAATATCTCTCCTGATGAAGACTTCAAAAGAACTCTTGTACAGTATTTGGTAATCTTTTGCATAATATTTTGTAATTTTTCAGATAGCCTAATAAAAGGTGTTGCCTTTATATGAATTTTGATTCCCTCCCCCAAAATCGCCAACATGACTACTTTGGCTTTTTGTGTGATGTGAAGTTTGACTGATGGCACAAGGCCAGCCAAAAGGTTTTATGGCCAAGCAGAGTTTTGGACTTTGTTCAACTAAACCTAAGCCAAATGCTGCGTGCTCCTCTGTTCCTTTGGAAACAATCAATTGATAAAAGTGTTCTGTTGCAAAGAGATGTAAGTTATTGGGTAACATGCACGTATGTCTCTTCCTGTAGGACTGAGGCGAACAAACTGGCAGGATGCAGGGCACTTTGTAGTGAGCTGCTACAAAGTTTAGTGAGGCTGCCACGGCTCTTCAAAACACACCATTGAATTCAGTGGTATGGCCCACATGTTCTCACAAAACAGAGCTGGACTCCCAACTAAAGTTAGTTGTGTCTGGATTTATCAAAGGCAATCAGAAGCATTAATAACTTGTTATACCAGTTTCAACAGGATTTTGTAACAACTAATTTTATCTGGACTTGTTTTGTGCTTATGCTCAGGACATACACATTGGGGAAAAGCTCCTCCCCATTTGAACTGACACAACACTAATCATACATGTGTGGACAATATTCTATGAAAGGGTGGTATTAGGAATGTAGCTGTGGGGGGCAGCTTCCCTTCTGAATAAGAATTTCCCACCAATGAAATTTTTCTTCATTCTCCAAATTTCTAGCATTTGCAGAAAGCGAGATATTGAATATCATCCATACCTAGAACTCATATGTTTGTTGTGTTCACATTCCATTGGTAAATTTGCCCACCCCCTTTCTTTGGATGTCTAAATTGTACTCAGTTGAAGTTTTAAGTTATTTTAATGGCAGTAACTTGGAAACTAAAGGGGCAAAAATTTTATGGGGGAGAATAATGCCCCCATCCCTACTCCTGGAGCTACATCCCCAGGTGGTACAGTGGATTTACTGGTAGAGAAACCTGTGGCAAATCAAATAGCTGTTCAGTTTCTGGTTGATTGCTCTAATTCCACACAAAATGTTTCCACAAAGAATGCAGAAGTGAGGATAATTTGGTGAGTTATCCTAACACTGAGAAAGTTAACATGTGTACTGACTCTCTATGTGGAATAGATATGTAGCATAAATGCCCCTGACATACTGTTCTGCATGAGCACTAATAACATTAACTCCAAAACAGACATTTTGTTGATCACCTGGAAAGTATGTTTTCAGAAAGAAATGTTGGACTGTTTAAATTGGGATTAGTAACAATGTGGAAAGCTCATAACCCATCATCCACACTACTCAGTCTGTTTTGCGAGATGCTTAATGATGTGGGGTTGCATCCAGGCACTGCCTCCCACTAGCAGAAAGCTTCTACTCACTGAAGGTTCCTCCACCTAATTTCAGGTGGAAATTCCTCTGCCCCTCCCAAAAACTCACCCCATTCATAAGATTCCAGTGTGGCAAATTCAGAGGTCTGGACTGCAGAGTTCAAGAAAGCCTACTTCTTCCAGCTCAGTTGTACACACATAAATCTGGAATCCACCCAGTGTGGCAAATAATTCCCACCCTGTAACTTTGTGGCTTTGGTTTATATCATACCCCCCCCCTCCAAGCCACAGTGCTTGTACAACAAGTGTAGTGATTCAATCAATGAGGCCATGTCCCTGAGTCTGCAAGACCTGAGTACGGCAATTGAAGACTAGGGCTCTTGGAGGTCTCTGATTCATACAGTCACCATAAGTTGAAATTGACTTGATGGCAAATAACGACAACATTAAATCCAGGATTGTTACATATTTTATGGCAGTTGTGATCCATGATGCTTTGATATGACTCAGTTTTGGTAGCAATCCAAAGCATATCACTTTAGAAGTAGAAACAGGTTTTGAAAAAATACTTTGTACAGTTCCTAGAATCCCCTAGATAATATGAGCTCTGGGGTTTCTGGGAGTGGTCGTCTCACTTTCCCAAACTCTGGTAGCAAACTCCTCTTGCAGCTTTAGAATTTAGGATCGTTGCGCTCCTGCTTATAATACAGGCTTCTAGAAGGCCCACACAATCTCAGTGCCTTTGCAGCTGAATTGCCATTTCTAAGGGCCAGCTGAGCTCACACACATCTGGCATGTGTGGTGTACATGTCACAGAGTGTGGTAGTCAGCCTCAGGCATCAGAGTCCTTCCTAATCACATATTAAATCTTTAATGTGAACCAGGATCTCTGCAAGTAACTGACTATGCAAACAGATGTCACTCACAGAATCTCTCTCTCGATAGATAGATAGATATAGATATAGATATAGATATAGATATAGATATAGATATAGATATAGATAGATATCACACACACACACACACAAGTGAAATGGAAAAGATCTCATGAACACAGTTGTGGGCATTGTCACATGCATAATGTGATTTACTTTGAAGTGTGTGTTGGGGGAGCAGGGACATGAGGCCACTACTTATGCCTTCATTCTTCTGTATGAACTTTTCTCACATCAGGTTTATGTGTAATCTAGCCATGTGAAATGGAGAATTTTGTTGTGATGGCTTCCAAAAAATTCAACAATTATGTAAAAATGACTTATCAAAAACAGTAAAAAAGAAAAGAAAAGAAAAAAGATGAACACTACCACCAATAATAATAACATCAACAATGATCTAATATCATTCATTTTTATAGACTCCCTTTAGAGATTTTTGGAATTGAAAAAGCAAGAATGTATCAACAAGAAACAGTGTTCATTTAGTTTAGGTTTTTTTTCCCAAAAAAAATAACATTTTATTAGGCATTCTTTGCACCCCACCCTTACCCCATAGATTATATCCTTGATCATTAATGAAGGCTAAAGCTGAAGTCATTGAACTGGACTCTTCACATGAGTCACCATCTGTGGCTATCAGAAGCAGAGCTGAACAGATGAGGACTATGAGCTCATGACAAACAAATGCCTCCAGGAAACGTGCCTGAAGGAACTGTTGTCATTCAATGCCATCTTATTACATCTCCGTAAGTTCTAACACAAGGTGGCCTATTTTGACGTGTTGCATTAACAAGCCAGGAAAATATCTCCTTAAAGTTATTTCAGTTGTAATAATAACATGGCATTCATCTGTCAGGAGGTTCTCTCCTAATGAGTCACTAATAAGAAAGTCAACAATCAGTGCTATTTAATTAGGATGTCTGGCTTCCAAATATCCTCAGAATGTTTTTTTTTTTTTTTTTGGCAAGTCAGTTGCCAGCTCGATGATATCTGCAATGATTATTTTATTGTGTGCTCTCTTCCTTTCCAGAGCAAGCACTGTGATAAATAACAGAGGCCTCCCAACCACCTCCCTTCTTACTTTGATGAATTAATATCGTCATAATGGTAGAGAGGATGTCAGACTGGGAGACAATTCCATCTTGAAGGAGAAGGATGATGAATAAGTCCCACTAGCATATTTGGAGGCTGTTGTTGATAGGTGCTCTCAAGTCAACCTCAACTTATGATGACCCTGTCATAGGGGTTTCTTGGCAAGACTTATTCAAAGGGCATTTGCCATTGCCTTTCTTTTTGGCTGAGAGAGTGGGATTTGCCCAATGAGTATCTGTGGCTGAGCAGGGATTCAGACCCTGATCTCCTGGAGTCCTAACCCAACATTTAAAGCACTATATCACACTGGCTTTCATATTCAGGGATACATTGGTCCAATTAGTCATTCCAGTTAGAATATACCTACTGAATAAATGGGAATTGGGTAAGTCAGCACTTAATGTATTCAGTTCCATTGATTTAATCAGCTCATGCTAGTTGGGAGAAAAAAATTGCATTTAGCCCTTTGGTCCCCAAAATATCATCAGGGAGGGATGCTTTGCCCAAATGACTTTACATGCTTTATCGGAAAGATATTTCTTTCTTTTGTTTAGCTTTTTAAAGGTCATGATTCTTTGTTGCTGGCTTCATGGATCTTCACCTTGCTTCTCTTTCCACTTTTCTGCTTGCGTTAGGTCCTACTCTTCCCTACCTCAGCCAGGGCCTGGCTTTATTATTGTACATTTACTGAGAGGACTAGGAAAAGTTGCCTGTGTCATATGATACCTTATCTGTTCAAATCATTTAGTTGGTTTGGGGTACTACGAATCTCTGTGAACGTGGGAAGAGTGTCATCTGCTGTTCTTCTTTAGGGAGTAAAATGTCTTGGGCTGCCCATATCTTAGCAAGGCTTCATATTAATCCTTGGCAGATTGGATCTGTTACCCTTCACTACCTGCCCGTGCTATAGCACCATCTTTGTTCTTTGACCTTTCTGTGCCTTCTTTTATCTTTCTTGCTAGGTTTCTAAGGCATGGAAGCACTGTCACAAAAGTTGCCCATACATTGATACCAGCTCTACCCAGGGGAAACCACATCTGCTGATGAATTAAGACCTTTTGATAATTGAATATTTGCTTGTTTATGCATATGGTTACAACAGTGTAGTAGAGAAACAACCATTAAGGAGAGGTTACAATATGTCTGCACCTGTCTTATATCTTTCAGAATAAAAAGGGCTAGGATAAATGCACAGTCATTTCATAATATCCCAAAGAAAGAGCCTTTTTGTACAGCAAAATGCAGATGAGTTGAATTCAGTGTATCTTCTAGACCTCTCTACCTGTTTGGGGGTGTCATTTTACCTATTTTTCAGTCTCCTGGCCTAGGTTTTCTTAACAGTGAAATAAAGCTGTAAAAGAAAAAGTGAGCCAGCTGCTTCAAAGCTGTCCTGGGAATACAAAGCCAGGTGATCCCTCCCAGGAAATGGACATCATCCAGAGACTGGGACAAGCATCCATCATCCCCCAAATGCCTGCCATGGAGAGGCCATCTGAATAAACAGGGAAACTCACCCGGCCACTGTGCAGGCCTCCGCCAGCATGCCCCCTTGTCCTTCTGAAGGAAGGCAGCTGTGCTGCTCGTGAGGTCTCTTTGTGAGTATGCGGAAGACAAAGGGGGTGGGGACTGAGAGATGTTGACTGGGAATCTGAAGGCCAGCCAACATAAAGATGATGTCTACAGTTCCTGCATCAGCACCAGCTCTCCTCCTGCATCCCATTAGTGCTGTCTGCTTTCATCTTCAAGGCTATAACCCTGTTGTGTATGGTTGGGCCTTTCATCCTCCAGTGTCTTGCCCTGCCCTTAACATCCTTTCACCTTTAATCCATGAGTTAATGCAGTCAAGAACCTCCCACCCAATGCAAGACACTCTCTGCTTCTGTCATACTTCAACTCACATCTTTTAAAAAAACAAAACAAAACAAAAAATCCTATGATATTCACCCAAAAATTCACAGTGGAAAAGAATCTACAAAGGAAATTGTCCTTTTATTCTAGGCCTGCAAGTACAACATGGGAACACAAAAAGGCACTGCTGTGTCACTGTCATCATCACCATCATCTACAATAACAACAACATCACCACCATCATTGCCATCATCATCATCATCATCATCATCATCATCATCATCATCTCTTTCTTTACAAAATGCATGACTCAATTTTCCAGCTTACATAAATGTTCCAAGTGGCATATAAAAGTACTTTTTTTTTAATGAGGGAACAACAATTACAGCAAACTTTGTAAAAACCCCAAGCAATAACAGTTTATATACCAGCTACATCTGTTCCACATTTCCCAACATGATTTCCAAGTATGACTTTTTCAAACATGAGTGGAGTATTTTAAATCATACACATTTTAAATGGTGGCCCTCTTTAGCTGCCCAAGGTGGGTGCTTTATGGATGGGCTGCCCGTGGCAGCTCCCCACTTGCATCGAATGGACTAAGCACATGTCAGTAGCTTAGCACATCTGTCCAAACCTCCCCAAAATGAGTTTGATAGTGAGATGTAAAATATTAGATCCTTGTCTTGTCAAAGAAGGATGACACAGCATAAGCTAGAGTATGGGGAGGGGGCAGGAATGGGCAGCAGGCCCTGACTGTTTCCTGCTGTTGGAGGACAGAGTTGTGCTCTGGCAGTCTGCACAGAAACTCCATAGCAGGGGGGTAGGAAGAATATTGGAAAATATTTGAGAAATTTTTTTAAGAAAGAAAGAAAGGAAAAATTTCTCTTCAGTGTTGGAAAACCCTGACAAGAAGAATCCTGGACAGATGAGAATCTTCTGAATTCACAACTTATTTTATGCAAAATTTGTAAGTGATTGTTTTGTGCAGGAAATAACATTTTTATGCAAAATTTGTATATGATTGTTTTGTACAGAAAATAATATTTTATGCAAGATTTATATGTAATCTTTTTGTGCCGAAATATTCTTTCCTAAGCAGAAAATGCTGTTTTCCACACAAAAACATTACCTATGAATTATGCAAAGAGTAAGGCTATTTCCGCACGGACTTAAAGAAACGGTACAGAGCGTCCTCCAGGGACGATGTCTGCACCTGGGAGCAGACTGGGTCAGACCTACTTAGTGTAGTTCCACACCTCAGCCCGTTCCAGAACAACCCGAAGTGGTCATCCAGCGTGCTTTTGAAAGACTGCTTGAAACAGGTCTTTCAAAAGCACGGAGCGTGCCACTCTGTGCCTGCACTCCGGTGCAGTTTTGCAGGCTCAAACCAGTGCGAGCCTGTGATCTGCTGGGGGCGGACTTTAGGCTGGCGAGCTTCACTGGTTGGTGGAGAGCCTCGACCAACCGGAAGCTGCCATTTTTGTCCCTGGAGCAGTGCAGAGCGGCAGCCACAGACTGCTCCGGACCGGGCTGGACCCAAGCATGGAGCCAAGAAGTCCGGTAAGTACTGGCATGGGGTGATTCCCATGCGGAAATGGCCTAAATATCAAGTCTGTGAAATGTATTCAAGAACTGCAGAGTTCTTCCAAAGTTCTTTGTCCAACTAATCATATATTCTTTAACCTGTTAATTTTCCATCTCTATTTTTAGCAAATATATATATAATTTTGCAATCTAATACCTACCTCTGTCCATTTGCTACATATATAGTGATGAAACAGGGCAGGGCACTTGTTTCTGGGCACCTTCCTCCCAGAAAGAATACCTTGGCAAGCGGGAGGCATCCTGCCCCCTTTGTGGAATGGACTGTCTCAAGAGGCAGTAGCATCTCCAAACTTGGCTACCCCATTGCTTACTCACAACTCTAGATCATTTACCTTTTAAGTCTTTTTCATGGCAATCCCCATATAGATCTTCAAGAGGCCCTATTTCTTATATCACTTAATTGTGAATAGTCAGGGAAGGAATAGTTGCAGGGCACTTTCCTCAATATGCAGGGAATTCCAGGTTCAAACTATGGCATCTTCAAGCACAGCTAGAAAAACATGTGCCTGAAACACTTGAGAGCTGCTGCCAGTCAGTGTCAACAACAAAAAGCTAGATGGACCATTGATCTAATAAAATACAAGGCAGTTACCCACATTCCTCATTTTTTGTCAGAAAAAAGGTCTCTCTGTTTCAGCTGCTATGTTCTCTGGGACTACAGAACTGGGTCCATTCATCAGTCAGAGGACTAAGGGATTCTAAGTTTGTTTACTTGGTTTACTTTGTGTATTTAGTGCCAGACGGGAGAGACCCCAACTCACCAGCAGCATCAAGAGCATGTGGAAAGGATCATGATGTCTTAGGCTTTTTCCACACTGGGCGAGGGAATCACCCCGTGCCAGTATTCACGGGACCTGTGTGCTCCATGTGAGGGTCCAGGCTGGTCCGGAGCAGTCCGTGGCTGCCTCTCCGCTCTGCTCTGGGGACAAAAATGGTGGATTCCAGTTGGTCGAGGCTCTCCACCAACCGGTGAAGCTCGCCAGCCTAAAGCCCGCCCCCAGCAGATCTGCAGGCTCGCACTGGTGCGAGCCTGAAAATCTGCACCGGAGAGCGGGAACAGAGTGGCACACTCCGTGCTTTTGAAAGACCTGTTTTAAGCGGTCTTTCAAAACCATGCTGAATGACCACTTTGGGTCGTTCCAGAGTGGGCTGAGGTCCGGAACTACACTAAGTAGTCCGGACCCAGTCTGCTCCCAGGTGTAGACGTCCCCTCTGGAGGATGCTCTGCACCGTTTTAAAAACCCAGTGCGGAAAAGGCCATTAGTTCATAGACTTGGGCCTTTGGATATCTGGCAGTTTGACTCCCAGAATTCCTGACCATTGGCCACACTGGCTGCGAATTCTGGCAGTTGAAGTCTCAAACATCTGGAGGACCAAAGGTTAAGAAAATACTGTCTTAGTGGATCAAAAAACTGAATATGAGCCAGAGGCTCCTTAGAAAGCAGTCTTGGTCTGTATTTCCAGAGACTTGGTACTAAAGTCATAATGTGATAGTTTTGCTTTATCCAGCATTAGTCTGGCTTTGTTTTGAGTACTCCTTCTGATTTTGGACAATACATTTAAAGAAGGTAATTGACAAAATGGAGATGAGCAATCAGGGTGGAACAGACAGAGTCTGGAAACCCAAGACATGGGAAATTTTAGATTTAGGGGGAAGAAATTAAGCAAAGACATGGTTGCAATCTTAGTATCTGAAAGGTGTCATGGAGAAGATGGCGAAAACTTGTTTCTATTGTTCCTGAGAGAAGAATTAGAAGTCATGGAGGGAAGCACCGTTCCACTAAACATGGAGAGAAACTTCCTATCACTAAGTGCTGTTAAGACTGTGGAATGGACTGTCTCAAGAGGCAGTAGCATCTCCAAACCTGGCTATCCCATTGCTTACTCACAACTCCAGATCATTTACCTTTTGAGCCTTTTTCATGGCAATCCCCATATAGATCTTCAAGAGGCCCTATTTCTTATATCACTTAATTGTAAATAGTATACATTCACGATCCAGAATGGTGTAGTGGTTTGAGCATTGGACTATGATTCTGGAAACCAGGATTCAGATCACTGCCAACCCACGGAAACCCACTGGGTGACTTTAGGCAAGTCACATTCTCTCAGCCTCAGAGGAAGATAAAGACAACCCCTTTCTGAATAAATCTTGCAAAGAAAATCCTGTGATAGGTTTGCCTGAGGATCACCATATGTTGGAAATGACTTGAGGGCACACAACAACAACAACAACAACAGCAACAACAACAACAGCAACAATTCATCCATACTTAATGTCTGCTTTCTTCATTTTAACCAATGACAAAACCATAAATTTGCTTCTTCTAAGTGTTCTGCACAGCCTTTTTTTACAAAGGGCATAATCAAAAACTTTTTGAAAGTCTAATCAGTTTTTTCTCCATCTGTGTGATTGCTGAGTCTCTTAAAAAGATAATAAAATAGGAAAAAAATGTATAGGTGCTAAATTGATTCTCCTTCAGCAAGACATGTTATTCTATATGTTTGATATTTCTTAAGAATGTTTTCCACACTTTCCCTGAAAAAAATTTTAAGTTCAGGGTTACCTCAAAATGGTTTCAGCACCTTGGAGAGCTCTTTCAAAGTTTGCTCTAAAACCCAAACTATTCACTTATCCATTGGCATAGAAGCCACCATCTATCAGTAGTTTGGGGCAGAGTGAGTGCTATGTACACAATATTAGATTACTTTTAATGCCTGGTATTGGCAATTCTGAGCAGAATTCTCCCTTTTTTAGATTTCTTGTTTGTTTTACTCTATGCTTTTTCTAACGGACAGAACAACACCCTTCCTCATCCTTCTTATAAAATTTGTTCTCTGAGATTACTGTATTTTAATTTTTAAAAATGAATTTAAGCCAGTCTCATCATCTGAGAGATGGGTGTGGGTGTTAGTTCCTGAATTTAGAGTTAGCAGCCCTGTTCCCCATATTTTACGCCTCCCTTAGAGGGCATGGAAAATTAGAGTCCCACTTTACAAGATAACCCAGCATTTTTATGATCAGGATGAATCACAAATATTATGTTGAGCATCGTCAGAGGAAAAGGTCAATCTAACTGCTAGCCTGGACACTGACTAGACTGTATTGCAGATCTGTCAAGCAGCTGAGATAACAAGAACACATGCTGGAGAGTTAAGTGGAGGAGGAAATGGGTGTTCAGTGTGTGCCATAAATTACTGAAGGAGAACAGTCAGGGTGTGCATGGGAGACTACAACCACTATTAGCAAAGGTCAAGACAAACCACTAAAATGGAAAGGTACACGTGGGATAGAGCATTAGCCTCTAACCTAAGTGGTTTATGGGAAAACCTTGCAATAGGCATGGGAAAGGAAATCATTTTGCCAAATGTTGCAGATCAACAGCAGAGAAAAACCCAGGTAGAGCTGCAAGAGTCCCTTGGAGGATGAACATCCAGCTGTATATTAAGTTGGTGGTGTTTCGACTGGGGATTGGGGGTGGGGGACGGGCGTACCTGTGTCAATTTAACTTTCTCCCATATTTGACTATTTAAAACCTCAAGGCCAGAATCCTCGTGGTTCTTTACACTAGTGTAACTGAGGTTTCAGCTAATAGATGTGCTTTTTATAGCGTTTCATGAGAAGGTGGCAGGTATGCAGCATGTTTGATTGGCAGAGCAACAGCTGCCAGATGGCACCTGAGCACAGCTTCATTGCCTGACCTAAGCAGCCACTCATTGGTCATTAGGGGATGCGGGGAAAGCTCATTTGCAGTGCACTACATATTTGATTAATTTAATTATTTTAATTTAAGTTATATCCCACCTTACTTATACAAGATCCAAGGCAGCTTACAAGCATTTAAAAAAAAAAAGGGTATCATTATTAAAACAATTAAATAAAACAATTAAATGAAACAATTAGATAAAACAAGTAAATAAGAGTTCAGTTTTTAAAAGTACAAGTTTAAAACAATATAATATACAAAGATAAAGTATTTTTAAAAAAGTTAGCAAAAAGAGAGAACGAGAGAGACTTTTTCCTCTCTCTCCAGCATCTGGTGTATGAGGGTGATCATTGGGTTTATTTGGCTGATCTGGCTAGCTTGGCAGGGGTCTCATTCCTCCGTCACCGTTCCACATGCATCTCTCTTCAAGCTGGAAGAAGACAACTGTTCCTGATAGAACGAGTGTACCATTCTTCAGTCAATAGCATACAATACCTGCACACACCCATTCTTTTGTTTTTCAGGCTCCAAGCCATCCAATATGTACCCACACTGGAGTAAGTCCTTAAAACTCAGTGGAAGTTACTTGTGAGTAGACTGTACATGTTTTTTTTCAAAAAAGGGAAGTAATCACTTATTATGGAAAGGCATCTGCTTATGTTCAGATGGAACAGGTTCTTAGATATGTATTTGGAAACAGAATCCTTTTCATTTCTCACAGGAAGAGTTTTCTAGGCAGGCATCATTTAAATCTGTCATTGCTGTTACATGGTATAACTGCTAGTAACATTTAGCATTTTAAAAGTGTTTTTGAGCATGCAAAGAACTTTTCCTGCATTAAGTCAAAAATCCTAACTGATTTCATCCACCAAGACTGCTGTTTGGATTTCTCGCTCTTCTGGTATTTCTTCTCTTAATTCACTTGAGCACATTATTAGGGGTTTGTTTAATGATAGTGTATGTTTATTTAGCCAATTGTACAATTATTTAAATCTTGACCTGCGGTTGTTGTTGAATTATCTGGAAATGGTTTGTTTGCATTATGTAACATTTTCTGATGTCATCGCAAGCTACTTCAAGCATGGTTTTACCATGAAAAAATGTGATATGAATAAACATGATAATGATGGTGGTGACATTGAGTCTAGGTACAGTTGAATAATTTTAGATGCTTCAAACCGGCACCCTAAAGGCATCAGATTCTGTCTTATCTTGGAAGCTAAGCAGGCTTAGCCCTGGTTAGTACTTGGATGAGAACCCATCAGTGAATACCAGGTGCTATAGGTTAAATATAAGAAGGAAATGGCAAAACCATTTCTGGGTATTCCTTACCTAAGAAACCCTTATAAAATTCATAGGATTGCCATAAACGGACTTGAAGGCACATAAACACACAAGCTGTATCCCAAACTTAGAGGAGCCCCTCTTCCCAGGAAATCTATCCCTGTTGAATATCTATATCAGCTACAGCTGTTATTGTCCTAAGACCTCTGTGAAGAGAAAAAGGTGGTGAAAGAAAAGGGTTAGAAGAACCACAACATACTTGGGGTGATGTTTACCCCCTGTTTTGCATGTAAAGTATCTAAAAAACCAAGCCTTCTGTTTTCTTTCCAAGAAGCAGTTTTCAAAGTAGTGCTTCTGAGGGGTAAATTAGCAGTGTGTGTAAATGTGCCAGTCAACCTTTTCATGGTCCTCCACATGATTTGCATGATAAGGAAATTTGCAGTACATGCAAACATGATTGACTAGATTTGAGGAACTATAAAATGGCAACACAGAGAAAGGGGGAGAGAAAAAGTAAGAGAAACCCCTTGCCTGCTAAGGGTAGGTAAGAGAGTTGGGAAATGGAAGGGTTGTAGCAAAACTTGGGTGGAGGGAAAGACAGATCGGTAAGAAAGAAAAATCATGGTATAAGGAAGAAGAGAAATAAGGAGGATAATGGGCTTTGTAACTGAGGCAAAGCTGGCATAGGTGACATGGGTAGGAGGGACCTTCCCCCATAGATCCCCCCATGACCACCAGTTCAGACCAGGGCCTGTTTCAAACTTTTGGTTCTGGTATTTGCATTCTAACCTTCCTCAGTCACTTGCAGCTCAACTAGTATGGTATGCTCCATCCAGGAACTTCAGATCTACAGGAAAAGGATTACTAGTTGTTCCACCAGTGAGTACACCTCTGTCAAGGCTGACAGCCTTTCAATATCTGCGTCTGCATTTGTGAAATGGTCTTCCTTTGGAGGAGGATCTAACCAATTTTTTTAGAGGAACTTCCTCTTTGATTTACCATCTTAAGCCACTGAGTTGTGTCTAAGGTTCTGAGATGGGTAGTTACTGGTGGTGTGTGGGGATTTCAGTCTATGTTTCAGTATTATGTTTGTTGTCTCCACTCTGATTGTATATGTTGATGTTCTGCCCTTTGGTGAAAAGAGTGTTATAAATAAACATATCATCATTATTGTTTATCATCATCATCATCATCATTGGAGAGAGAAGGAAAGAGAGAGTCACCTGTGTGGAAAAGCAAGAGTTTGAGGTTGAGGAAAAATAGCATTGGGTTACAGCTGCAAGTGATGCTTTTAAATCTGAGTACAGCCAGGTATTTTGACCTCTAAAACATACCACAGATACTAAGTGGACCTCAGAACTTATGCACCTGATGGTTATTGTGGGTTTTTAAAAATTATTTAACTCATTCTAGCTAACCAAAAATCAATCTGTAGCCTGTAATGCTTTTTTTGCCAACAGTGGTCAGGCTTCCTTAGCCTTCTCTATTTAATTAAGGGACATGAGATATTCAGTTTCCCAGAGGGCCTTTAGGAAGCTCAGTGTCATGCTTTCCACAGTAGGGTCCCTGAAAGCTTCAAACAGTTGAGAATGGGGAAAGTCTTTCTCCCTTGTAAGACAAAGGGCAGAATAAGGAAGGAAGGCTCACAGTACCTATTTCAGCCTCTCTATCTGACCTGTCAGGGAATCTATTCCAAGCAAGTGCTGCTTCTCTTCCTCTGCTCCTTGCTTTCGGATGGTAACACATTTAACTGGGGAAAGATGGGGGGGGATAACAAATACCTCAAACCTAGTTGCTGGGGAAGAAATCAGGAACTATTCTTCCTTGCATTGGTAGCCACAGATTTAATTTGGCCCAGGAGGACAAGAATGGATGAAATTTGAGAAAGTGACTCCAGTTCAACAAAGGAGTTGCAACTCAATTAGTTTGTTAACTGGGGTTGAATGTAGTTGTCCCTAAGAGGCCTCTTCATACATACTGGCAGTAAGATTTTTCCTTTGCCAGGTGAAGAAAGGGAGGGATAAGTCTGAAGAGAAAGAAAGTCTGATGGTTGGGTCAGAGCTTGGAAGAATTCTTTTTGGGCTGTAACTCCCATAATCCTTCAGCCATATTGCTAGAACAGATAGTTTTTCAAGAGTAACTTTCCAGCTTCTGCACCCTGCCCCTAACTTAGCTCTGATATTGAAAGTGAGCAGTGGGAAACATATGGTGGGAGCTAAGGCACTAAAGGTTGGGTCTCTCTTTATCTTTGTGTCCTTCTGAGGTTACAATAAGAGGCCCATCCCCCGGCAAATGTGAAATAGACAGTCTTGTGAACAAACAAATATGGCCACAACCACTATGGCTATTTTGACTTTAGGAAACCAGCATATTTCAACCTTATCAATGCAGATGAAAGATTGGACAATGCCCACAGAAGGCCAAGGAATCAACATGGAACACTGACTGTTCAGGAAATGGGCCCTTTGCCATCTGCACATCTTCTTAAATTTCCCCTTTCCACACCTCTCCAGTTCCTTCCTTTGGTATTTGCACACAAAGTGCCCTTCAGTGCCCTCTCCTCCCCTTCTTTTGTACTCCACCCTGTAGTCTCTGCCAAAACAAATTCCCCAATTCTGCACAAGCAAGAGTTTTGCAATGTGCTGCTTTAGAAAATCCTATTTTAAAAACCTTTACAAACTTTTTTTAATTTTCCCGTCTTGAGGGTGAGAGTGGTGGCATTGCTTCACTTTAGAATGTAGCAAATTTCACTTTGCATCAAAGAACCAAACAAGAATTTTTTTTTAAGATGGAGACTTGTATGAGTATACCTGCAGCACATATGAGAAAGCTACTCTTAGTGATTGCTTCTGTGTTATATATTCTATTGGTGTGATTGGGATGGCTTAGAATACATCAGACTACAATAAGGGTGAACTCACACATTCCCTCAAAAACGGAAGCAACAGAGCTTAGAAAATTACTTTTAAAATGTATTAGGTACCATTCCTTGGAGGTTTTTAAGCAGAGGCTTGACGGTCATCTGTCGGGAGTGCTTTGAGGGTGTTCCTGCATGGCAGGGGGTTGGACTGGATGGCCCCTGTGGTCTCTTCCAACTCTACATTTCTATGATTCTATGATTATAATTTCTAGTTTCCTCACCCACCCACCCCCCAAAATTCAGGGAAATGTTTTTAAAAGGATAGTTAAAAAGATAGTTAATCAGTATATGTTGGCGAGTTTGGTCAAAATTATGTATATACCTAAGGGGTAGCTATAACCTGACAGTCCTTCAGTCCATGGATCCTGTGTCAGGATTCTGAAAGCATCTTCTGATTTCCAAAGAACTAGTGAGAAATATCTCATTGCAGGTACCTGCTTCAGAAACCAAGACAGACTATAGAATGTGACCATAAATTTCAGTCAAGCTTATCTTTTAATTCTTGGAGCCATCCCATATAACTGAATATGTCAAACTCCAGGACATGGAGAGAAATGATACATTTTCACTTGTGACTCATCTCTACTTAGTTGCAGGCCAGGGGAGTTAGAAGGGTTGTGCTCTGTTTACTTTTGTAAAGTTTTTTAAATGTTATTTTGTTTTTTCCCAGACACTCCCAAGTCCCAAGGTTAATTCTGATGTAGATCCTAATGCTGATGTAGATCGCATCCTGTTTTGTCATCTTAATTGCTCTTCTCAGCAAGTTTACGCAACTGACCTTTCACATGGCAGAGAATCTCCCCTATGGTGCTCTCCTTTTGCTGGCCTCTGAAGACAAAGTGAACTTCCTCTGGTTAAGGCAAAAGCTTCCCACAGGCACTGCAAAATGCCAAGGGCAAAGCTATGGGGAAGGGTGAACGAGGACATTGCCTCTCCAGATGAGAATCCTACCCGACCCATGAAATTTTCCTTCAGTCCCCAAATTTCTAGTATTGCAAAGAGTGAGGCATTGAGAATCATTCAGACCTAGAACTATTCTATTTGCTATGTTCACATTACAATAACCACCTTGTTCACCCATTTTCTCTGGATGCTAAAACTGTGTTTCTAAATGCTTCAGTGAAAGTTTAAATTACTGCAGTGCTAAAAATTTAGGGGGATTGATGGATTTTTATTTTTATATTTTTTTTGTGCAGGGGGAGGAGAATTCTTACTTGGGGGCAATTGTCCCATTTGTCTCACCCCAACTGCAGCTATACTCTTGTGAGATGTTCTTAGTGGGGGACCATTTTCAGGAAGAGTTTGCAACATGTCCTAGATTCAGCATATGTGCAGTGCAAGGATTTGTTTGGGTTTCTCTTCTACAGAGTTGATTGCACAGTGCACAGCGTCAGGTAGCAACATGGAATTTGGGCAACTGTTTAACATAGTGACTTAGGATCAAGCCTTCATCAGAATGAGTTCATCTCCTTCCACTATAGCATTTCAACAGCACAGGGGTGTCTTCACTGAATCTCCACTGAAACCTCTTTCTAAAACTTTATAAATAATGTTTCTTTAATAAGTTCAAGAGGCTAAGCACCACCACCACCCTGAATTTCCAAGTTATTGTGAATAATCCTAGTATAGAGATATTGGCATAAAGTGGAGTACTTTTTCCTAGTTCAGCAAAATAACTCATTTGAGATGTGATTCCATGTCCACAGGAATCTGTGTCTGATGTGAAATTTAAGGATTTTTGAAATGCTTCCAGGAACAGATATTCATTGTCAGGACCTTTGACCCTTAGTTAAATATGACACAAATTTGTCCTGTCTAGGTTTGGTTTCATGCTCTCTTTCAATAAAAAAGGAATGCATTAAAATGCTGGAGTTCTTCTTCACCTTTGATTTGAATCCAGGCCAGAGAGAACTCAGCTTGCCATTCCCTTCAAAGCTCATGAGCTTCTATTTCCCCTTCTCCTTCCCATTTCTTCTTGGCTTTCAGGTGGACAAACTTCCCCTGTTCCATCCTCCTGTACCTGGAGTGTGGCTATGTATCTCTTTTCAGGGCTGTTGATGGGCATAGGAGACCCTGTGAGTTTAACTTGCTTCTGAAGAAGGGAGCTTGTTTTTGCTTTTCCTCTTGCATAACTTTAAGCACACCAACAATGCATCTTCCAGAGTAAAGTAATCCACCTCATCTTTTCTTATTCTCTTCCATACTTTTCCATAGTGTTTTCTCTTTTAGCAATCCACAAAGTCACCTTTATTTATTTATTTGTTTGTTTATTTGTCAGTTACCTCCTTTCCCACTTCTGTCATGTGATGATTTCCTGTGTGAAAGTTCTATCGCACTTTTACTCCAATTTTGGGTGGTTAGTGGGCGTGCTTTCAGTGGGAAAACTATTGATCACGGAGAGATACAACCCCATTCTGGAGTCTGTCACTAAAACATTACAATGCTATGGTGTGCTAAGGACCTCATTCTCTCTGTCTCTCTGGCCCTTTCTTCACCACCCTCCCGTCCCACAATGGGGATGGGATCATGATGATGCTTCTGCATGACATTGTCGTGGTCCCATTCTTCTCCCGTCCCCTGATGGCACAATCACGGATTAAATCATTGACAGGTTTGCACTGTCAATGACACACAATTGTGCCACCCTCTTGGACTTACCTGTCTTGTAGAAGTCACAGAAGCACAATGGCTGCACTTCCTGACCCAATGCAACCTGGAAAATTACCCACCTGCACTGCAGAAGGAAGAAGCCAGTGCGCTCCCTTCCACAGGTAGCCAGGCAGTGCAGAGGGGAGTGCTTCTGTTGTGCTTCCCTCCCAGCAGAGCTGCTGCTCGGATCCCCAGCAGATGTCTTTGCTAAAAGGTAGCGTGCTGAAAGGGCCTCTCTCTCTCTCTCTCTCTCTCTCTACACACACACACATACACACTTGGAAATGTAGGAGGAAAGGCTTCCCATTTAAAAAAGCATTTATTTTGTTAACTCTCTTCCTCTTATTTGCTCTTTCTTCCTTCAGACATACTAATCACTGCCACAAGGAAAGCCAGGGAAAGATCAGATAAATAAGTCAGTGGCTGTTGACTTACCTCTGCCAGTGATTAGTTAAGTCTGGGAACTGTGATCATTCCCCATCAGGTATTCCTTCCACCTCAAGGAAAAAGGCTTTATTAAAGATAAGACTATTTTCATTTACATTTATGGGATGGGGATCTGTATCTGTGTGTGAGAAAGAGAGCATCAAACAATTAAAAGGGGCAGGGATAATGTCTTGGGAGAGCTAGTGAGTGTGCAGTCCAAAATGCTGTGTGTGATATGGTTTTAGTACAAGTGGATCCTGTAATCCCAGAATGATTCTGAAGGTACACAAGAAAAGGGAGCAATCCCAATTATACAGTTTTTGTATAGGCAGTGCAATTGTAGCAGGAGAGGAGCCTCATGCAATAGATAAGGCTCTCAGTGTCAACTTTTAAAGTTGGATCAGACTGGAGAACATATACAGTTTCATCTTTGATCTCATATCTTCTCTGCAAAGAGCTGCCTGTACAATGAAGCATATTGGTCTAGGGATGCTTCCTCCTTATTATTATTATTCTGCTGTTGTTTCACAAGTTGAACTTTTCTCCATTTGAACATAGGCTGTAACCGTTTCATGTATTATGAGCCACCAGAGGGTTATAGTCACTTTTAGCTTCCTTTCCACAGCAAAAAGGGGAAAGGCTAACAAGAGAGTGCATGACCTATTTAAGGTGGAGAACATTGTCTCTTTTTTCTCAACAGTTTATACAATTTGTCACAGGAAAGAGCTCCTGTGAGAACCTCTTTTATTCCTAATTAACTCTCCAGTGAGAGCAATCATTCTAAAATAAAATCCATTTTATAAAACAAACCAAGGTTTCACTGTAAAATCATTAAATGTTAACACTGGAAGAACCCATAATCTGTTTCATATGTTCAAGACCTGTGAATTACACCTAAATATTCCATGACTGACATTCATCAATAGGAGGGGACCATAGCTCAGAGACTGAGCATATAAGATGTAGAGAGCTTCCAGCCCCTGGCATCTCCATTTAAAAAGGTCAGTACACAAAGGACCCTTTCCTAATATATAATTATGATTCCTGTCTAATTATTGTGGTTCAATTCTATGGAATCCTGGAATTGACAATTAGGGAAGGGCATTTAGAATTCTCAGGCAGGGAACTCTTTTGGTGCCTCGTTATACCACAAACCCCAGAATTCCATTGCACTTAAAGTGGAACCATAGCACTATAATTAGGTAGTGTGAAAGAACTCCAGAGGATGGGAAAAAGTCCTGCTTAGGACTCCAGGTAACTGGTTGACAGACAGTGCAGGCAATATTGTGCTAGATACACAAACAGTTTGGCCACATATAAATGGGCTTACTTCCCATCTTTAAAGATTTTGAAGAGGCATATTTTTACCCATTGATTACCCTGATCATAAGTAGTTGTGTTGCTGTATACCTCTGATACACCGGAAGCATACCACTATAATTTTGAAACAAAGTCCTAGATAATAGTTTTCTATATCCTTAAGATGCAATCAAGTCAAAGTGAAGCATTTTGGCTCATCTACATTTGGAGCGGTATAGCATAAGTCTCCGAAGCAAATTGCCACAAAATATGCAACCGAATGGACACCTGAAGGAGTACTACCAGTTGTTCCAGCAGATACAGATGAATATGCATTGGTTGAGGATTCACATCCATGTGCAACTCTGTTTCTGCAACCTTTAATGGAAAACAGATGTTGCACATTGGACAAAAATTTCCAACAATTTTCACAGGGCTATTCACAGATACCTAAGACTCTAATAGGATTCCAGTCTTTGTGTCCCATTGATGTGTCAAAGATTTAAAAGAATTTAATCTTGACAAACTGTGCCCTTAATTGTTTGTGCAAGAAGCGAGCTTCATAAAAGTAGGGATGAATGTTTGGTGATTAGAAGTAAAGCAAAAACAAACATTCAAATTTCTATGCCTCACATTCAGAATTACGCAGCTTTTGAATTTCAGTAAGAAGGCTCCAGTATTTGTGTTAATGTGAGGCATATATAATTTGGTGATGGAAAACTTCTTTCGGTGTTGATCTTTAGGACTGGATGCCATGACTTGCAAAAAATATGGGGTCAGGTGGGGAGTGATACTAAAAAAGATTCACAAAGCAAAAGGTCACTAGACATATTTCAGGTTTGATTTTGATCATTTCAAATTGTCATGAAGGAAAGAAATATCTCTTGCCACTTAACCTAAGAAGGCATCATTCATGGTAGGTCATCTATTCATTTCAATGGGTTTTCCATAGGAGAATCCTGTGGATCATGTCCCGCATAGTTATTTTTGCCCTGTGATCTGTCTGTCTGTCTGTCTGTCTATCTATCTATCTATCTATCTATCTATCTATCTATCTATCTATCTATCTATTTTCTATTCCACTTCTCTCCTGACGTTGGACTGAAAACAGTTTGCAACAACGCTAAGACAGGATAAAGCTAAAAGTTTGTTTGAGAAAAAATAAAAACACAATTAAACAAATGTATCCTAATGCCATTAATTTTAAAAAGGTATACAATTATTAATAACATTGTTACTATTAATAGCATAACATTGAAATTAAAAACTCAGTACGTATACACAACCTTTCCATTTATAAATAAATAGCTTCAATTTAAAAAAAAAATCCAGATTTGACATCGGAGTCATCAGATGCTCTTTTCTTGTGCTTTGAGAAGCTCACATTACAGGTTGACTCAGTTTCCTCCCTTCCCTCTACCCTTCTTATATCATTTCATGAATCTATACGAAAGTGAAACATGTGACTGTCCATTCCCTATGATGGCTGAGAGATATGAAATGAGGAAACACAGACGCATGTGAAAGCTTCATCTTAACTCTGCCCCCTTTCTTAAAATACAATCTGTCTCTATCATTATCTGTTATGTGTCAAATAAAATACTGGATAGATGATATAGGCTGGAATTTCTTATCAACCTTACAGCTGCAATTATAGCTCACTGAGCACAACTCTGTGATGCAGCTGCCAGATTTCTGACTTTAAGCTGTCTCTTAATCTAATCAGACTCCTGTGGAGAAAAGACATCTGTAGTTCTTTGCATACTGAGAAGCATGACATGTACACCAGTCACGGTTTTATTTAGTGAGTGAATGTCTGTCTGTCTGTGTGTGTGTGTGTGTGCAGGGAAGGGGTAGCAGACCATGAGGGATACTTCTGCAAGACCTGATAAAACGCGCTGTTGTTTTCCAGGCCCATTTTCATCAACAACGCTACTGCAACATGGCCAGGGAGCAATGTCACCACCCGGCCATATTAATAATCATCTCATCTAATTACACCTGCTTAAATTAGGCATCAGACCTGATTAAACATAACCTCCACCCTGGGCTTTGCAAGGAGGCTACATGGGATTGTGAAGCACATGGTGGCCATCTGGAGTTGTAGCCCTGGACCCAAAGGAAAACATCTGTGTGACACATCAGTATTTATTAATTGCTCCCAATGTCTGGTGGGACACTGGTGGGGGGAGCTCAAAAATGCCTGCAGGAAATCAGCACAGAGGCGAATTTGGCTCAGCTCATGCTTTATTTCCCCTCCTTCCCCCAAAACACTTTTGAATGAGAAGATCCATTTATGTCTTTTTTTTTAGTTTGTTTTTTAAGGGAAGAGTGAAACACACACACACACACACAGGTTACATTTTGCATACTCAGAATGAAATTCCTTTTCACTGATGTTAAATGTGCTTCTGTCAAAAAAATGGAGAAAAAAACCTTAAGTTAAGTTTACCTTCAAGAAACTAAAGGGAAAAAAAATTTCTAGGAGGTCAAATAAATCCTTGCAGCTTCTTGAAACCAAATATCAAAAACTGTGCTGAAAAACAAATGTCATTGATAGTACAGTCATGCATCTGTGTGCACTTTAGAATCTATGATCTGGTGTAGTATCTGATAAAGTGATCAGTTGCATTTGAAAAAACCTAGTTTCTTACATCTTGTGGCAAAGGCAGAAGTCTAAAATTTCAAATAAGATTCATTTTAGACTCAGAAACTCCTAGAATACAGAGCAGGTTTGGGGTGATAGTGCCACCCATCCCCTTGATTAGGGTTGCCAGATCTCAGGGGCTGGCCCTTCTCCTCCAGTTTTCAGGGAAAAGGAGAAAAATGGTAGCAAAAGAGCACTCCCTGGAAAGGACGGGGGTGTATGTGTGTGTATTTTTCAATTGTTTTTGTTTTTCTTAAACTTGAATGTGTTATTCTAGGGCAATTATTGTTGATGCTTAATGTATATTGAAATCACTAGGTGCTACTTTTTGTTAATGTCATTGGTTAGCAATTTCTGGATCTCAGGGTTTGGCCTTGAAATCTCAGGACCTGGACAATCCTACTCTGACAACTGTACTTAACCTGTACAGTTCCTCTAGCTTTCTCTCCATCTTTACCACTGGTAAAGTCCACAGTACTTGATTTTAAACAAGATTCTAAATTCTATACAACAAAGATTCTAAATTCTATACAGCAAACAGATTCTAAATTCTGTATATCAAATATTTTAAAGTAATGGGTCCAGCTGACACAACTTATTTTGGAAGCAGAACTCATATTAACAGCACAATCCTATTCATGTTTATTGAGAATGCAGTCTTGTTATGTTCAGAAAAGCTTATTTTCAAGTAGATTGGCTTATACAACTTTAATGACATAGCAGAATCGCATCCTGAAAAATTCTTGTTGAGAGGAACACTTCTTACTTTTTTGCTTGGTTATTGGCACCTGATATATATTTTTAAAATGCACAATAATTATTTATTTTCTCAAATTACATAAGGAGGCAGTGGGTGGGAGAGATTCTCACAACTGTTCTTTCCTGTGCATTTAATTAAGATACACAGTCATACAAAAATTAGGCACAAGTTTGTACACTGACATAAACACAAGACTGTAGCATGTACAGCCAGAGGTGGCTAAGAGCCTTTAACTCAGCAGTTCTCAACCTGTGGGTTGCGACCCCTTTGGGGGTCGAATGACCCTTTCACAGGGGTCACCTAAGACCATCGGAAAATACGTATTTCCGATAGTCTTAGGCTCCATTCCCTCCTCGCTGGTGGTGCGCAAGCGCAAGCCACGCGCTCACGCCTCCTGCCCCCTTTGGCGGGAGCACGTGTGGCCGCATGCGCTCCTGCCAAAGGGGGCATGAGGACAAGAGCGCATAGCTTGCGCTTGCGCACCACCACTCCTGGGCCTTTTCCGCACGTTACCTTATCGCGGAGGTGGGGGGGTTCCATTCATGCAAGCAGGTTCTTGCGTGAGGTGCTCTCTTCACTGCTCCTTCGTCCCGCAGCTGCCTTCCTGGTCATGTGACCGCCCCGCCCCTTCCTTCCACAGTGCAGCCTGGGAGCTGCAGAAAGGCCGGGGGGCTGCAAGGTGGCGCTTTTCCAGGGGGGTGAGCTGCGCCTGGCGCAAAAGACAGAGGCTCTGGGATTCCTCCCCCAGAGTCAACACTCTGGAAACTTTTCCCACACTGTCCCCCCAGCAGAAACGAGAGCGAAGCAGAAGCAGAGTCCGGGGGGGGGGTTCTTGCAGTTTTTTCCCGGGGGAGACGCGCGGCTCTTCTTCCCTCCCCGCCCCCCCCTGTTCCTGGCTGGCGAGGTGGCCTTTGCCGGGGGGGGGGGAGAGACATTGTAAATAATAAATAAATAATTTTATGGTTGGAGGTCACCACAACATGAGGAACTGTATTAAAGGGTTGCGGCATTAGGAAGGTTGAGAACCACTGCTTTAACTCAATACAGGGGTGTAGCAAAGAGAGGGTAAAGTGAAGACCTTGACCCCAAATAAGAATTCTACTCTCATCAAATTTTCCTTCAGTCCCCAAATCTGCAGCATTGCAAGTCGCTTAAAAAGCTGATTTCAGCATTTAAAAATACAGCTTAGGCATCTGAAGAAAAGAGACAAGCAAAGTGACCAAGAGAATGAGGACACAGCAAATACAGATGCCTTGAGTGTAAAGAATTTTCAGTGTCTCGCTCCCTGCAATGCTGGAATTGTGGATACTGAAGAAAAAATTAATCGGGGGACAGAATTCATGGAGCAGCAATGTCCTCATTTTGTCCTCCCCCATAACTACACTCTGACTCTGTATCTGTAGATTTACTCCATAACAAACAAATTCTTCCTGTAAGAATATAGGAGAATGCCACTTCCTTATCATGTTATTTATAATCCAGGACTGACCAATTCACCTTTGATCCTCCAGATGTTTTGACTTCAACTTCTATACTCCCTTACCATTGGTCCAGAACATCTGTAGAACCACTTGTTACCTGCCATTGTAATAATTAGACAAATTGAGTGCCATTGCTAGTCATTGCTAGCATAGCAATTATATCTAGGGAGTTTCCACAACCTGAACGTTAGCATCTGTAAACAAGTTTGGAAAATTAAAATGAAAAACTGCATGCCAAACTATATCTCCTGTTTTAGTGCTTTCATTTTGCACAAGTGTGACAGTTTGGGGGCAACTACAGGGCAAGGTGCTTTTGTGCAAATTGTATTGATTGAGAAACAACTCATGACACAACTTGCAGCAAAAGATATAAGTACAGAAGTACATAATACCAAAGTAAAACCAGCAGCAAAATAGCCAATGTGGTATAGTGGTTTGAGAGGTGGACTATAGAAGTGACTTGTTGTCAACAACAACAAAGATTTTACAGCACTAAAAAGTATACTCAAAATGCCTCGAAAGTTTTTATTTTTTTAAAGGACTTTCACCTGGCACTGAAAAGACCATAACATTGGTGCCAGGTGAGAAGACTGACAGAATGAGTGCCACCAGTGGAAAAGCCCTATGTATTACATTCGCTCTTCTCACCTCATTTGGTGGTGAGGAGAACCTCCAAGTGATACAGGTTCAAGTAACCTGCCACTTAGAGCTTTTAAAAAATGAATCCAGCATTTTCACTTGGGTCCAGAAATAAACCCCCAGCCACCTGAGATAGTACTGATAATATTATAATGATAGCGGAAGGGAGAATATAGGTAAAAAGAAAAATGAATGTGGTCTTTCGAGTAGAGGACAAGAAAATTCTATTGTGCCTAACCTGAGTTTCCAAAACAGTTATTGATGGTGAAGAAACAGTTCTCAGAAGGCAGAATTTTAGCATTTGCCTCAGGCTCTAAACCTTGCCAATTTCCATAGTACATCAGGCAAGAGGTGATCTAGTCAGCCCCTGGGAGATACAGTCCCAACTCATGTTAATCCAAACTTTGGAGAATTAACTAATTTCCAGAGACAGTAACCTGCTTTCTCCATCAGTTGTTAGAGAAGTTGGAATAAATTATTCCTGTGTACTTAGCTAATCTTTGGTAGAAGAGTGGTCAAGAGAAAGGTCAAGACATATAACTGTGTATCCCTTCTGAGTCTCATGTACCTGTTTTCCAATCTTCCGAAGAAGATTATTAGAGAAAGCAGCTCAGGAAAAGCCGGAGGTAACAACTTTGAAACATTCTGAACAATTTATCAGATAAAATTCAAGAAATCACACTGGCAAGTAGGGCAACCACAGTGTTGAATACATATATGAGAAGAAACCAAAGTGAGCAGGGTTTTTTTCCTTCTTCTGAAAGCTTCCTCCCATCATGTGTTGGTGTTGCTAAGGTAGGTCGACAGAGAGAAAGAGTTGTTACAGAGTGGTATGGAATGAGCTTAAGAGAAAACCAAGTGATTTTCTATTTCTCATTAAGTCCAAATTACAGGCTGTGGAAAAGGAAAAGACAGAAAAATATACATATCCAGTGATGGGTACAATTCCTAGGCCTTATTAGATAACTGTTTAGACAACCAACAAATTTCCAAGGGATGAACGAGGGAGCAGCACACCTCTCCCATCTACCACACAAATACATGGCTCAAGCATTCCACATACAGATGGACAACATGAAGGATTGTTATCATGAAGATAGAAAATGGAAGCTATGTTGAATAGAATGGAATTTTCCCATGAATATGTTGTTGTTGTTGTGTACTTTCAAGACATTTCCAACCTAAGGTAAATCTATCACAGGCTTGTTTGGGGCTGAGAGTGTGTGACATGACCAAGGTCACCCACTGGGTTTCCATGGCCAAGCAGAAAATCAAACTTTGGTCTCTAGGTCTGTAGTCCAATGGACAAACCAATGCACCATGTTGGCTCTCTATGAACATGTAGAATTCTGCAGTTCAATAGAGTTCAAATTGAGTATTGCTATTTATTTATTTAAATATTTATCTTTCACTTTATCCTCTGTACCAAACTCTTATTCCACATCACTGACCAAATCTGATGTGAATTGTATTCCTAACTTCTCCTCCTCAACATGAATAAAGGTGAAGGAATTTCCCCCTAATATTAATCATGCACATAATATTTATGCTCGCTTTCACAGAGCTGAGACTGTTGCAAAAAAGAAGCAAAGCAGCTCAAAGAGGAAGTACAATTAACATAACACAGTCACCACCTTTCCTATTCATGATTATTTCCATCGATATATACTGAATCCATACACAAAAGGAAAGCTCCATCTTTCTGGATAGTTATTTTTATCAAGAAAGCTTTTGATATTTTCTTCAGCAGAAACAACTCAGAGAAATTCAAAATACTTAGGATGGTATGGAAGAGGGAGTAATGTAAGAGCTCTCCTCACCCCCTCCCAACTGAATCAGGCATGACTCTTGTAGTGGAAAAGCAGGTTCTTAATTACTTTCAATGCATCTAGGCTTAGTCTGTATGGCTGTAATATCAATGACCAAAAAAGAAAAATCATAGATTTTAATAGGATGCATAGTGATGCCAGGTCAAGTATAATATCCTACCTCTGCTTCCAGTCAAAACTCCATCTTGAAAAAGCTTAGGGAATTCTTCCCATTCCTGATTTGCAGATATGAGATGATCTCTTTCATGGAGGTATTAGCAGATATTCATTAGAATTTATCGTGGTTTTTTTGTTTTGTTTTTCTTTATCTTCCTTCAGTTTTCTAAACAGCAGTTGTAACCACACTTTCCAAAGGGCCTCCCTGTAATCAACCATATAAATCTTTACTGCTTCTTTAAATTTCCCTTCCATCATCACAGTCATGGTTGGAGTCAGTCAAAGGGAGCGTATGCATTTTGGTCCTCCCATCATTCATTCATTTACATACGTATGTGAGAGTGATACACCCACATGCACAAGCGTGTGTAACCCATGTCCCTCCAAATGCATTTATTTTATTCATATAGTGACTTCAGGCCCTTTAACACCATACCATTATAGTCCTAGGCCCTTTCCACACCATACCTGGATCCCGTGATACCCAGCTGGCTGACAGAGGATGGTAGCATTCAAGACACACTCCTTCCTTCCTCAGTGCAGCTGGCCTCTTCTGGTGCTACACTGAGGAAAGAAGCACCTTGATAGAAAGGGGCTTATTACCAGATTTTGTCCCAGTAATAGTATAACACATGATCATGATGGTTAGGGACGCAACAGGAGAGGAATCACAATAAGGGCCCTTTTCACACAGCATTTGCCATGCGAGAGGGCCCTTCGAGCGTCGCGTGATTGTGAGGAGTGATCTGCATGATACACTCACAATCGCACAACACTCCAGGGTAGGGCAGGCGCTGCTTGCACACTTTTTCATTTTCGGCTTTCAGCCAAAAATGGTGCGTGATTGTGAATTACTCCAGGGCCCCACGCGCACTTGCCATGCATGTGCAGCCTCCGGAGCTGCAGCAGTCGTGCTTCCTGCCCTGGCGCAGCCTGGGAAACTCCCAGGCTGCACTGTGGAAGGAAGAGGTGGGGCTCCCGCACTGCCTGCTCAGGAGCAGGCAGCTCGTGCGGAGCTGAAGTAGCAGGGACGTGAGAGCCTCTCGCTGAAGGCTGCTCACGCAATCCCCACACCCCAGTGCCAAAAAAAGGTAAGGTGTGGAAAGGGCCAATGTCACGCAGTAGCATGCATAGCAGATCAGCTTCAATGTGTCCCCATGCTGGGATAGGGCATTAGTAAAGAAATGGCCTATGATTCTACTTTAACTGTCATGGCTCCATCCCACTGAATCCTAGGATTTGTAGTTTTCTGAGGCATTAAGAATTCTCAGCCAGAGAGCTCTAGTGCCTTACCAAAATGTGAATGCTACAAACTCACTGTGTGAGTAGTACAGCGCCCCAATATAATTATTTCTGTGTTTCTAAAAGCAATGCTTTTGAAAGGTTTGGGTTTTTTTAGGGATGGGATGAATCCAGAATTTTCCAAATCCAAATCCAGATCTGAATCCCTGGAAGGTTCTGGGAATCCATGAATCTCACGAGTCTTGAATCTTTCAAATCCTTTTTTAAAATAGGGTTTAAAAAGCAATGGAAAGAAGGATAATTTTGGGCAAGACACACTCTTTCAGCCTTAGCAAAAGCCTAGGCAAAGGCAAACTTCCCTCTGAAGAAATCTGGCCAGGACAATTGTCATAGTTTTGCCTCAGGATCTCCCCAGATTGAAAATGACATGAAGGCCCTGTTTACACAGGCAGGAAAATGTGGATTAATCCCACATTTTCCTGCCTGTGTAAACAGGGCCACATACAACAGTACAGAGATAATCCAGGTCAAAACTGGCTTTTCTTTGCATAGCTCCTTCTGGCATTCTGAGGTTTCTAGTTTGGTGATGCACCAGCACACTTTGGCAGAGAAGGCTGTGATACCTTGTAAAACTACAAACCCCAGAATTGTGTGTGAAAGAGCTTTGCAAGGGAACTATGCAAAGGAATCTTTCAGCTGTCCCTGAAATCTCAAGAAGACTGTACCTTACAGCCAATCAGGCCTTTGGCGGGTCCTGGAGGTGCCAATTTTTAAAAGCAACTTTTCCTTTCTGCTTCATGTAGTTTGTCATGTGATTCATGAGAAACCATGACAAACGTTTCACTTCTCATCCTATTCTAGCTATAGGTTTACAACCAGGCACTGGTCTTGTGGAAGGAGGTACACTGGTCTCTTATGTAGCAATCACTGGAGAGATTGTGTGACCTTGCCCTCTGCCCCACTACTTCTGATAGGCATCAGACCCACTGACCCAACATTTATACATGACATTAATTTTTAGCACAGAAAATAGTGCTGAACTTAAATATTAAATGTTCAATTTAAATATATTAGAATACAACCCCAGATGTAATTTCTGAAATTGTTAGCAAAGACCATTATTACTCCAAGGGAAAAAAACTCACCTACCTGCCATCTCCTCTTGTGTGTCTAATCACCTAGGTTTTCAGGCATCCCAGTCTCCAACAAACTATTTGGTTGGATTCAAAAGATTTGGTTTGTCTATTTCAGCACACAGATGAGGATTCGAGGATTTGTGGATTTGGTTGGCCCATCCCTGGTTTTGTTTCTATCTGAAGCAGAGCTTGGGAAACTTTCATCAGTTTCGCTACACCTCTGCTGTATTACTACACTATTATTGTACTACTATTCCACTTTCAGCATGCTATGGAATCCTGGGGTTTGCAGTTTAGGGAGGAGCATTTAGAATTCTCAGCCAGAGAACTCTTTGGCCTCAGTAAACTACAAACCCCAGAATTCCACAGGATGTTGAAAGTGGAATAATAGCACTATAACAGTGTAGTGCAGAAAGGCCCTAAAAATAGTCTCTGTAAAGTGTTTAAATAGAGGCAAAAACTAGTGTGTGTGTGTGTGCGCGTGTGCACGCGCGTGCGTTTTCCCCTTTCAAGGAAAATGTGATTTCCAACCAGAGAAATATTTTCTCATTTATTAGACTTTGAATTATTGATTTGAAGGACATGATCTGATATTCCTGACCTAACAGCCCTGTCCACAATATTGTCTTCAATCATGTCCATGCTCATTTTTCTGAAGTTCTCGCCATCTTCCCCTTTCTTCTGGGGATCCAAAATTTTTTAGCCAGATACCCTTAGAGCATTTACAGGCAGAAATGAGTTTGCAAAGTTATGTTTTGTGCATTACAACTCCCAGAGTCAGTGTAGTAACTTTCCCAAGCTGTCTTTATTTTCAGCATCAGATGTTTTATTATGCCTCTGAATAAAATGGCTCCCTTTTCAACTAGCACCCCTAATATAGCCATTGATCAATCTGCGCTCCATGAATTTGTCTAGTCCTTTATAAAACCCCATCTTAACTAGCTGCCATCATCACTACATCATGTGGCAATCATCACCTTCATCATGATTTATTTAAGTACTAACAGGAACACTAGAGGGTGTATACACAAGATTCAAGGAAGGACGCAGCTCACACTAATAAAGGGTCTTTTACTTACACGCTGCATAATATTCATTCCTCTGAAGAATTATGAAGCCTTGTGCCACACAATTAGTCACAAAGAATGATGAGTGGTTTTGTCCATTTCATTTATCATGTTTCTATTCATAAGCTTGCTTCTGCCTAATTCCATGCAAAAAAACTCTGAATCAAAAATTCATATGTACATTAATGCATGTATTTGTCTTGATCTATGTGTTTTCTCAAGCAATTTTCCCTTATGCAATGCATTTTTCCCCATGATATATTGAGTGCATACAGGGCATTAGGTATCTGATGTCTGCCCCAGCATGGCAGACAGCCAGGCTGATATTTTATAATCCACTTCCTTTTCATATAGATGCATCTACCCCAGTGTTATATGTTCTGATCAGCAGTGGTTCTCACAGGTCCCAGTAAAGCTTACATTCTTTTTTGATTAGAAATGCCAAGGATGCCTGTGACCTTATGTCAACCTGTATATTCTAACATGTACTTAAGCTTGAGACAGAACCTGGAAGTAACTAGTTATACACAACTAGCTACTAGTAATTATTTCCATTTTCTAATAACAAATGAAAAAACTGCATCAAAGGCTATAACAAAGATTACGGTATGTATTTTGGGCATATCATGAAAAAAAAACAACCTTGGGGAAAGTGGAAGGCAGCAGGAAAAGAGGAAGACCATATTACAGATAGGTTGACTCATTAAAGAAAGGCCCAGCCCTGAGTTTGAAAGACCTGAGCAGGACAGTTCATAATATGTTCTTTTGGAGGTCTCTAATTGAAAATCTTGTCATAAGCTAATGTCAGCTTGATTAGCATGTAGCAGCAAAAATAACTAAAGAATCTTTCCCTTCCCAGTAGACTCAAGCACAAGCCAACAACTGCTTCTCTAACATTGTTTGTCCTTCCCCATTAATATATTTTGACATCATGACTGCACTCTGATGTTGCTTGGCCACGGGAGTTCAAGTTTTTATCTGTGAAATGTTGGAAGGTATGATCCTGGAATGTGTAACTGGGTGAGGTGTAAGAGTTCTCTGTCATCTTAAACTGCAATTGCAGGATTCCACAAGAAACACAGGAATCAAGGTAGAATCATAGGGCTATTACTGTGTACTGTGAAAGTGCTCCAATTTAAGGAAAGGCAAATTATATGAAGTCATGTAAGAGGTGAGGTTGGAGGTGCAAGAAACCTATGCAGCATATTCCACACCATTACCATGATTTGTTGTCATTAACAACAAACATGGGAGCAGGTGCCTGGGCTGCTTGGAGAATTATACTTCAAAACACCACAAAATATAACCACAAATATCCTGTTTGTGAGAAGAGCTACACTTCCCCAGCAGGCATTCTGACATAAATGTTGCCTATGTTATATGTCTCTGCAATAGCACTACAGACTGCAAGTTAAACAGGTATAAGAGAGCTGGTATGGTGTGGCTATGACCCTGGAAACCAGGGTTCCATTCCCTGCTTGGCCACGGAAATCCACTCAGTGACCTTGGGCACACTTTCAGCCTCCAGAAAACCTCATGATAGGTTCACATTAGGGTCACCACAGATCAAAAATGACTTGAAATCATAAAACAACAACCAACAACAACAACAACAATAACTGGATTGTGCTTAGAAGTCCCCAACAGGCACAATATACATTGTCTCAGTATAGGTACAGTTGTAAGTACGTTCCTAATTAAATCAAGAGGTTTTTAGATCCATGAAAACTGGCCGGGCTCCGTGCTGCAAATCATGCCTTGTCCTGACCTGCTCTTGTCTGACTTAGTACCCCTGTGGGCCAAATAGATGTGAAATTCCTCTATCAAGGAAAATATACGAGTGCTTTCTCTCTTGGGGTCCAATAAAGGATCTGTCAAACCCAAAGACCAGTTCTACTTTATGTGTTAGACTGCCAGACACTTGGAGTATTCAACACTTTCTTGCTGCAGTACCAGAAATCTGCAGTTTTAAAATTTAACTAGGTGTAGTGCAACTGAATCTATTAGCATTCTGTCTTCTCTCATACACAACTACAGTGTAAGCAATCCTGCTTACTTTCCATCACATGCAAGTATATGTTTGATATCTCTGTTCACTTGTTAGATATGTTTGGTATCAAATACCTCCAATATGCTCTCAGCTACGAAATCATTGCTGATTCCTGGATCAGCATCTTAGTTAAGTATACTTAACTTAGGCCATTTCTGCACTACAGCCCCATCCTGGCATGGGAATGCATTGAAGCCTGTCCGCAACATGTGCTATCACAGGACGTCATCATGGCCCTGCTCCTGTTGTGTCCCCAGCCACCGCAATTGCACAGTATACTATTTGTGCAACCACTGTGTTGGCTGGAGCCATGCAGGAAGGGCAGAAGTGCTATCAAAGAGCTCCCTTCCTCAGTGCAGAGCCAGAAGAGGCCAGTTACACTGTGGAAGTAAGTAGTGTGTTCTGAACACTACCGTCTGCCGGCAGCCACCCAAATGCAGAGGGGAGTGTTTGGGACACACTCCCATCTCAGCAATGGGATGATGCCGAGATGCTGCAGGATCCGTGTATGGTGCAGAAAGGGCCTTAGCTAAGTATACTTAAGGAAGTAGTGTCTTTCTGGCCCAACTCCCCCAATCCTACCTTAAAAACCACAAGCTCCTGTGAGTGACAAAGGTCTGTTCCCCACTGATCAGAGCACAGCAGGCTGGCGTTTCCATCATCCTTCTGCCAGTGATCTGTACAGCAACAATCAGAAGCAGGACCTTGTCACAATTACTGCTTGCACTGGAGATCACTGGTGTGGGGGGCATGGAAACATTAGTCTGCTATTCCCCTTTTGACAGGAGAACAGACCTCTGTCACTCACAGTGGCTCATGGTCATTAAGATAGAATGGGGGACTTTTGCAGTTGTGGTTTCAATCATGAATATGTAGTCTTAAGAATACAAATCAATTACAGATCCATAAAGCTGGGGTTATGAATCCATAACTGCAATTCTCGTTCCAGTCAATGATTTGTCCTCAGAGGTTACTGTTACTGCAGGTTAGGCCTCCTTCAAGATAGCATAAAAGATATCATTTTGATATCAATAATTTGGCTCTCTTCCACCATCCCTCTCCACGTGTTTGGGAGGCCCCCGGACAAGCACAGAACTAAGCTCGGCCATCAAACACTGCAATATCCCAAAACAATACAGGCAGGCCAGAAATAGCCAGATCACCGCTTTAGGAGACCTCTCTACAAACACCCTCATTATGTATGCACGCTGCTTACAAAAGACTCCCTGCCCCGAGCAGGCAACTTGGCAAGCTGAATACTCAACTGCCAAGCACTGAGTATTTGCATACTGCCTACCTCTTTGTCAATTCAGACCTAACTCAATCATGCTAAATTTTGACCTTTCCAAAGCTTTGTCTCGCGCCCGAAACTCATTGTTTTCCCCAAGTACGGAATAGCCTGCAGTTATATTTCTCCCTATAAAAACCCCTGATTTCGAGACCATCCTCAGATCGCTCCGGACTTTCATCCAGCCTTGCTGCCGCTTTGTTTCGCGAGCTGTCCCCTCAGTCCCACGTACTGAGACTCCATACCAACGAACTCAATCTTCAGATTATCCAGGTTTCAGGACAGGTTTCATATCACCCAAATCAACTATACCTCTCAAAATCCCTCTATACCACTCCAACCTTTATTTTCCTTAGTTACCTGTGTGAGTGTGTTGCATACACTGTTTGGCTGTATTTAATAAAATCTCAATTATTCTTAAACTTGGTGTGCTCCTTGGCTTGGCCTGATCCCGTAGACATTGGGTAAAAGATTCCGCTGCGTTGCCCTGCCTCTCGCATTGCTAACTTGTGCTCTAGCTAATTTCTCCAAACTTAGTTAATTGAGAGCGCATATAGGTATCCCTCCCAGGACCCCCAGTAAACAGGGTAACATTACTGTCTGTATAAGTTGGGCCTGGTGGAAAGAAAGAAAGATCACTGAAAAGAGGAGAAGGAAGAGGAGGAAGAAGGAGGGAGACATCCCCAGTGTTTTCTTGTCAGCCAGAGCTCTGGGATTCCAAATGGCCTCAAACTATTTCACACAATATTTGAAAATAAATATCATTCATATTCAGGCTGCTAAAGACTCTGAGCCCATGTGGACTCAGGATTTATAATGGAAAGAGTGATGCAACCTTAGCACTATTTCAGCCATGTGGTGTTATCATTCAACAAATAGTTCCCACCCTGACTCTTGAATTGCCTTTCTGGGTGGCTCTCAGAGCTAGCTAATTAACACTTTCCTATCAGAGCAGCTAGAGACGCTAACAGAAGAACTCCCACAATGGTGCAGTATAATTGTCTATAGAGGTATGAAGAATTTTAGATGACATGGTAAGTGATTTTTACACCACCACCACCACTACTCCCAAAAAAGAAATCCTTCTTTATGGTTCTAAAAAGAAATGTTGCACTGGGTTTCTCTGAAATCAAAGAAAGATTAGAAATCATAACTTTGGAAGTGGTAGGTTTTACTTAAAAAAATAAATAAATGCAGAACTAGGGATAGCTCTATGTCACTTCTTATGTCACTTTTTTTTTTTTTTGGCAAGGAAAATAATCTTGATAATGTTGAAAGGTGAAGAGAAGGGAAGAGCTGTTCTTGAAAGAAGTAGGGAAGAGCTTTTAGGAAGGAAAGGAAGAAGGAAAGAAAGGAAAGAAAGAAAGGAGTTTTTTTTAAAAAAAATTAAGTATAATTGAGTAACACTTTAGTACAGATAACTCATTCCATGTTTGTGCACTTTTGACTTGCCTATTGCTTGGCCTCATGAGAACAAAATAACGCCAAGGTGAGGGACTTGGCTAAGGGCTGAGTGATTACTTCAGAGGGGCAAGCTGCACCTGAGTACACAGCACTTCTACTGCAAATGCACTGGGCTGACCAGCTCTGATGACCTCACCGCAAATCGCATAAACTAGCAAATGCAAATAGAGAGGGGAGGGGAGCACCCACAACACTCCTTGCACAAAGAGGGTCAATAGCTAAATGCATTCTTCCCTCCCACTTACAGAGGCTTACAATGGGTTTGCTGAGACAGGGCCATAAAGACTCTGAAAATCCAGAATCTAGAGGCTGTAGCAGCAGGCACACTTCAGCTGCCCAGAAACTTTACTGAAAGAGGAGCTGAGAGTAATAATTCACACTGCAATTTGACACCTTTGCAATTATGGGATATCCCACCCACCCTCAATTGCTTTCCATGATACAGCGATGTTAATTTTTAATTTTTTTAAAAACATAACTTTCCTATTTTTTTTAATTTGCATTTTTAAAATCTCTAGTTCATTTTTCCCTCAGAAAAAGGTTTGTTGCTATAAAATAACAATAGGAGTAATTAAAAATTTAACCATAAAGAGCCAAAACTGGAAGAAAAAAAAATAGAACCACAGCTTGATTTCCCAGCCTCCCACACACAAAGCCAACAGCAGGAGCAGCAATGGACACTTTTAAATATGAATGCAGTCAGTAAAATAACACCCAAAGGACCTCAACAACAAATGCCTGGCAGAACAAAAATGTGTTAACAAGCTGCCTAAAACTTTATGGGGATACAACCTGATGAGCCACAAGAGATAGTGAATTCCATAATTTCAGAGCTGCTGTGGAGTTTGTAGTGTTCACCCATCAGACCTCACACAAGCAGCCTCCTTCATACAGTGTTATGAGATGACCTTAATTGGGGAGGTTCATCAATGAAGGGTAGTGATATCTCTAAAAAGTGTTAATGCCACCAGTGCTGCCCACTGTGCCAAAGCATTCCCAACAGATCCCCACTTGACTGCATCCATTCAACATGGCTCATACCTGACACAAGTCATGTCCACCCACAAAACATATCTATCTGCCTTGATGGGATTCATCCATTCTGGGTCACTCTGTCAGGATATGAAGGTTTTCATGACTGTACTTAACATCCTCACATTCAAGATCTGAAGGATCTTTCTCTTGTCTCTTTATGCTTCCCCATAATTCCTGACACTCATCTCAAATGAAAAATATGAATTCCTATAACGCTACAGTCTAGGCTATTAGAAAGACTTTATCTTCTTATATAAGGTTATTCTAAGATCTTTTTTATACCCTTCTGCTTTCCCAGGCATGATTGATGGGAACAAGGGAGAGGGCCTTCTTGGTAGTTACTCCCAGGCTTTGGAACTCCCTCCCTAAAATGCTCTCTCCTTGCTCTCTTTCCACTGGAAAAGAAAAACTTTCCTATTCCATCTGGCTTTTTGGTATTGACCACAATGGACTTTTAATGACATGCTGCTTTGTTGATTTAGCTTTTAAATATTCTGCTTCTTAATGAATTGTAAATGTTTATAAACTCAAGCATGTGCGTGCATAGACATACATGTTACTGATTGTACACACACACATATTAGTTTTAATAATATTTAAACTGCCTTGAATCCCAATAGTGGGGAAAAGGCAGGGTGTAACTGAATAAAATAATGATAAATAGATACTTAGCAACATAGCAGAGGTGCTAGCAAATCCTGTTAATGATTTGCAAAGATGCATAATGGGACAACAGCAAAAGTGTCCTGATAGGCAACAGGCACTACCAATGTACTTTGGCACTTTCTAGCTAGTGTTCCAATGTGCAGTGGGACTAACACTCATCAGTCTCATTGTGCATTGGTCCCAATATGTATCAATCGCTTCACTGGCTTCACTGTAATGTAACAGCAGCCCTCTTCTGGATACAGAAATTATGCATCTGCCCAGTCCTAATTCACACAGACTTAAGTCCATTTACAAAAATGCAAATCCTCAAAAGAATGCCAGCCAATAGTTGTACTCCTTCGGTAGGTAAATGTGGTACTTTTTCTTGTCCCAGTTCATTTCAATATATTTCAAATTGTAAATGTATGCATGCAGATATTATTGAAGAAGGTTTTTTTTCGCTGGTGCCTTATGACATGGCTAGTGGGTGTTTTTCAGGCTTTTTCAGGCTTTTCGTGCTTTTGCAGCCTCCAGCTTCATATCCCCTCTTGCTCCGTACATCTCCTGAGAAACTGGTCACCCTCCTGTGAAGAGATCTAGAGTGAGTTACAAATGCATAACTAAGGCCATTTCTGCACTACACTCTTATAGCGTAATTATTCCATTTTAAACATCCTATGGAATCCTGGGCTTTGCAGTTTAGGCGGGGCCAACTGATCCCTCCCTAAACTGCAAACCCCATGATTCCATAGGATGTTGAAAGTGGAATAGTCGCGCTATAAGAGTGTAGTGCGGAAATGGTCCTAGTATTGTAGGCATAGCTCCCAAAACTTATCTTAAGAGCCAGCAGTCTCTCCAAGTGACGGAGGTCTGTTCTGCTGGCAATTGGGGCATAGCAGGATGATGCTTCCAGCCCTGTCTTACCACTGATCTGTCATGCAACAAGGAACTGAGGTCCTGCTTCTGATTGTGGTACCCTCACTGCCTAGTAGAGGGGGGCTGGAAACCTCATCCTGCTGTGTCCTACTCACCATTCAAACGGACTTCCATTGCTTGGAGTGACCTCCTAGAGTTTAAGCTGGAATTCGGGGGGAACTTACCATCATGGCAATAGTGTCACAATTATGAATACATCCATAATACTGTGGTTCTTAACTTGTGGTGCTCAGAGCCCTCACAGGGGGTCTGCAAAGCCTTGATGCTAAACATCAAGAGCAGTGGCAGCAGTGAGGTGTGTGTGTGGGTGCCAAAATTGTTATCTCATTTGCAAACAAGGGCTATGTAGCAATATCAACAGGAGAAGTAAGTCCTGAAGCCAGGCTTACAATCTAAAAAGACACCAGAAAGAAAAATAAGGGTGAGAAGGGGACCACGAATGCCCATGAGAGCAAGCACCCACCAGAGAAACTGCCAAGGGGTGGCTGAGGATGAATAGAAGAAGATGGCAGTGCTGCCACTGTGAAGAGGCTCAGCTTCTGTGTCTCCATGGCAACATCATCCTGTGCACACCATGTTGAATCCCCTCTTCTAGTGTGAGAAAAAGCCACCGCCTGCACCTTCCTTCTCCTGGTTACCTTGGAAACAAAGGGACACCGGGCCCATTCCACCACCTGAACCCTTCCCCTGCTGCCATGTCCCTGATGAAAGGGGCATAGCAGCAGGCAGGGTCTGAATCCCCACTTGGTCATGGAAACACACTGGGTAGCCTCAACCAAGTCACATTCTCTCAGTCTTAGAGACAGGCAAAGGCAACAATCTTGCCCCATGATAAGCTCACTTTAGGGTCACCATAAGTCAGTTTTCAAAGGGGAAACATGATGGCTGTAAAGAACCTTCCCCTGTCAGTGGTGCTTTGTGGTTATGTGCCTTCAAGTCAGTTCTGAGTTAACGGCAACACTAAAGGGAACCTTCCTTCCTTGAACCTTGCCTTCCTCTGAGGCTGAAAGAACATGACTTGTCAAAGGTCATCTGGTGTCTGAGTGTGTCAATGGCTGGCGGAGGCCAAGCAGACGCGGGGTGAGCGGCTGGGGTTGGACAGCGTTTATTAGCGGAAGCAAAGTAAACAGGGGGTTACAGCACCCCCGAAGTTGCCTAGGGCACTAAGGAAAGTCCCCAAGAGCGCCAAACAAAGTCCCAAAGTAAATACAGGGTTACGTCACTCAAAGCAAAGGCAAGGAGCTCGGCAACCAGGAAGGCTGGACGCAGGCACTGGAAGGAGGGAGCGCAGACATGGAAGATCGATGGTTGTTGCTCCGTGGCCCTTCCCCCCAGCGCACGCCTTAAGTAGCCCCTAGCCTAGCCGAGGCCGATCGAAAGTCCTTGGGGCTGGGCTCACAGCTGAGAGCCCTCAGCCTTCAGCCACTTCTCCAGTAGTTGCTTGGACTGGCGAACTGCCTCTTTCTCCTGCCACCTCTGTCGGAACGTGGGAGGAGGGGCAGCGGTAACCTCTGGGCTGGAGTCAGGGGCTGCTGTAAACTCCGGACTGGAGTCGGGGGCCGCAGCCTCCGTCGAGCTCGCGGGCGCCTCAGCCGCCGGTGCGGGCTCCGGGTGGGCTACAGAGTCGCTGGCAGGCCCGTCCCTCGCCTCTGCCAGGGCCCCCTCATCCTCCCAGGGGTCCTCCGGTGGGGAGTCCCAGTCTAGTGTGTCAGTCCCCGTCTGAGTCGACAGCGAGCTCGGCCGGGCTCGTGACAGAGTGGGGATTTGAATCCTAGTCTCCAGAAACAATCAATCAATAAATTAAAATCTTGAGTTAATCATGGGGCAAGGGGAGGTCCCTGGCAACAGGAGGAGGAGGAGGAGGAGGAGGAGGAGGAGGAGGAGGAGGAGGAGGAGGAGGAGGAGGAGGAGGAGGAGGAGGAGGACCAAGAGCCACCACTGGTATAATATGAAGCAGCCCTATATCTGTAACTCCAGGTTAAAAATCCATAACTGCAATACAAGATACCAACCCTTAAAAAGAAAGGAGCCTTTCTAGAACTTTAATGCTCTTGTAATATTGCTATGAGCCACCGTAATGGTATTGCTGTGTTGAGTCCAAGGAAAAAACCACTGTTATGTGCATGCATTTTTTGTGAGAAATGAGGCACTGGAGGAGAACGACAGTGAAGAAAGAGAGAATGCCTGTGCCTATGGGTAGCAAGAGAGGAGTGACCTTGTCAAACAAGTGTTAGTGGCTTTTAATTAAATGACAATCATTTTGAAGCAACTGGGTTTTGAAAGAGAGCTATAAAATTTAAATCAGAATAATAAATATCTGTTCCTTTCCTTGACACAGTTTGGGAACTTTCAAGATACTGGCCACCATCTCACTCAAATTAGTCACAGTGAACTTTTTTTTTTTCCTATTCATTTCAAGGTGGCTTAGTCACATCTAACAATAGCGGGTTTAGGGCCAAAATTCTTGACTCAGAGCATAAAGTATTAAGGAACCAGGCACATGTCACAAAAGCTGGTTATGGAAATCTATGCACCAGTGTGGGTATTATGATGACATCAGATTCTCTGCACAGCCTTTCAGCCTCTCCAAGTCACAGAAAGGCCAATGGATTAAGGCTTGATGGCTCACTGGTATGACCAGCCAGCCTCTATCAAACTGGTGCCTTCTGGTTCCTATCATCTCCCAAATTAGATTATAATGTTGTGGTTCATCTCATCTGGAGAGAATGAGGCTGTTCTTTTTGTGCCTATATTTGCATGTCAGCTTGACAGAGATCTAGTGAGATTTAAATGCTGAAATCACCCTGAATCCCATCAAAATGTTGTTTACCTTCCTGCACTTCATTGATTCTAGTTTTGTTTGAAATGGAAGATGCAGGAAAATGCAAGCACAATGCTCATACACATATGGAGAGAGCAGATGAATCCCTAGAAGGAAGAGGTTGAATGGCAAGGAAGGAAACTATAAATGTTTCAGATGGAGTTATTTCCTCCCCTTCACCCTTAGTATTCCCATATTTTCCAATCTGTAAAGCATTTGGGAATATTTCCTCTATATTACTGAATATCTCATTTACTTCAAGGGGCATATGAGATGCGTGTTCAGATTCACAGTAGGCTTCTCTGTTATTATAATGCAGGGGTGGACAAAGTACAGTATCCAGATGTTGTTGAATGCTGGGAGTTGCAGTTCAATGGAATCTGGATAGCTGCACTTTGTCCACCCCATTACAATGGGTCACACATCTTGGGTTATTTTATTATTTCACATTATATTTATATCCAAGGATCTTGTGGTGGTATCCCTGACTGTGATTAGGGACATAAGAAAAGTTACACTGGATCAGATATGCTGCTTCCACAATAGGCAGCCACATGCAAGATATGACTGCAGCAGAATCCTGCCTCTTATATTCCCAAGCACATATCATACAGAGATATGATGCTTCTGTTATTGGAAGTACTCTACAACCACTATGGAGCAGCCACTATAGAATATTTCCAATAACAGAGACATCAGACCTCTCTATAGTCAATAACCATGGATAGCCTTGTTTTCAATAAATTTATCTAATTGAACCTGCCAACATCAGACATCACTACATCTTTGGGTAGTAAATTCCATAGCTTGGCTATGTGCCACCTACAAAGTACTTCTTTCTATTTTTTCTGAATTTTCCCATTTCAAGGCTTGAGAAAGTGACCAACCCTGTCTCTGTAACAGGAAGAGCAATTAGCAGGGGATATCTTCTATTTAGACATGACTATTTATTTCATCTCATTTGTACCATTACTCTCTTCTTTTGTAACTTCTTACTCTTGAAAAGTCTGTATTTCTTACCCAGTGCAGTAGCCAGATAAGTATGACAATATGAGAAGTAAGCTAGCTTGCCCCATACAGCAGCTTCTGTCTATCAGTGCCATAACTAGAAAGCTATGAAGGGCTCAGCATGAGGGCACTTCCCCCTTAATCATATTTTCCTTCAGTCTGTAAATTTCTAGCACTGCAGTAAAGAAAAATGCAGTTGAGAATTTAGAAATACATTTTACAAACTGAAAGAAAAGGGACAGGCAAAGTGACCAAAGAAATGTGAGCAAGGAAAGTGTAAAAATTCTAGGTGTGAGCAGTTTTCAATTTCTCACTCTCTGCAATGTTAGAAATTTGGTGGCTGAAGGAAAATGTAATGGGGAGGCAGAATACTTATTAGCTACACCTTTAAGATGCCGATGGCCATCTCCTAGTTTCCAGGGAACAAGCTGTATGAATTGTGCCTTTTGCTGCCTTGTGCATGTTATGCTTTCTGCTATAGCAGGTGGGTATTATCTTTCTGTGGACACAATGCACATGCATTAAAAGCAAAGGTTGCCACTGACTAGGCAGCACTTACCCTGGCCATCCAGCCAGTTTGCCATATATGGAGTTCAAGTTTCCACAGAAACAACAAAGGATTGATGTGCAAAAATGGTTGTTTACACTCACAGACAATGACTGCCTCACTTTAAAAAAAATTAAATTAATCCATTCATTTGTGCTGAGTAACTCCAATGGCCACAACACTCTTTGCAACCAGAACAGGGGAGCACAGTATGGAAAAAGAAGCACAATATTAAGTTCACTGACCGAACAGTAAGCTTCAGTCCCTTGCTTAACTTATTTTTTGAACCTAAGTGTGAGATGATAGTGAGTGAACAAGACAAAGAAAGAGAGTCTGGAATTCAAATAACTTCACTAGAGGGAAGCAGCAACAGCAGCAAATAACCTCTGTGTCTTCCTAGTGTGTGTGACTGCATGTGTGAATACCTATAATAAATCAGAGTGGGAATGATGATCCCAGGGAGCATTTTCCTCCATATTTTAAGTGTGCAGCTGTTACTCTGAAAATTGGGGATCCCGCGAGGGGCGCCCGGCTTTGCCAATTACGATACCAAAGATGGGGAAATTAGAACTCAGAGCACTGGTTTTGCTAGTGAGAGGCAGGGTAACGTAGCGAGATCTTTTACCCTATGTATACAGCGGCAGGTTAGAGAGTGGCTAGACAAGGTTTTAAAATAATGAACACTTCTTTATTAAAAAGGAACACACAAAAGACAAACACAAACTAACTAACTGGAAAAGAAAAGAGTTGCAAGGGAGGGCAATACTACCTGTTCCGTCGTCCTGGGGAGAAGTTGGAGATTCGGGGAAGAAAGCTCAGCGTGGGGGCGCTGAGGGGAGTCCTTTAAACATATCAGCGGCAGGGCAGGATGGCAGTCAAAGGTGATCCGAGGATCAGTTAGAAATGAAGGGTTTTTATAGGGAAGATTGTGCCTTTCGGCTATGGCAGTCTCAAAGGAGAACAAAAGAGGTTTCGGTGCTGGACAAAAGGATTTGGCGGGGTCAGGTTTAGCGTGATGGGATTTGCATGTAGAAACAGTACCTTTGGCCGAGACGTTGATGGCCCAACTCACAAGAGTAATTTGACTGAGAGCCACGTAGCTATTCAGGAGTCTGTGGCGGAAAGTTCCCTAAAGCTTCGGGCGAGTTTTGGGTTGCTGGTTACAAAGAGAAATGGAATGTAAACCATTAATGGCCGCTCTCTGTCCGTGCTTATCCGGAGAACTTTGCGAACACGTGAGATGAGGTAATCGCAACCAGTCCAGCTAAGGCCAAATTAAATGATATCAAAAGGATATCTGGGGGTCCTCACCGGGGGTGCCATAGCGGAAATAACACAGCCAGGGATGAGGGGAGCATTTACCAATGGATGGGTGTCCTGTGAATCCTAGCTCTTACCACACTTTTCCTATTTTTTAAAATCGTTTTTTTCACAGTTATTTTATCCCAGTGTTAAATTGCTTTAAACTAGTGTCTTGGGTAAGCAGGAAGGACTAGAAATGATGTGTTGGGTATTCTGGAGGACCCCACACTCTTGCCAAGTGTGTGTTGGTATGTGTGTGTATCGTTCCAAGCCTGCCTGCCTGTCTGCCTCCCTTTTCCTTTCTTCTTACATCTTTCTTCTTTTCATCTTCTCTGTCTAATGGATTTCTGCTGTAGAGCAAAGCAATGTGGAATGTGGATTCAAAATTGTGTGTGTATTGTGTGTGTGTGTGAGAGAGAGAGAGCAAGTGCACACAGGCATGTGTGTTTTCTGGCAAGATCCCCAATGTGTTGCAGTCATGTTGCATGAGGTAAACTGACTACAAAGAGTCTTGGTTCCATCTACTATGACCTCTTGTACACCCTGCCCCACCAGCCCTAAAGGGCACCGGCTGTCACTGTTCATGAAAACAAATGATTTTCAGATTTTAGCAGTGTTCTTGTACTTAATCTTCTACTTCCAATGTCTCAAGCTAGCTTGTGCTTTCTATCTTTACAAAGTCCCATCTGCCATTTAATTCCTACCAACTTCTGTTTCCTTTGAAACTTGTATCTCCCCTACAGATCTATCAGTTCTCATCTTATTTATAGTGCTCATGGAAGTTGGATTCCCTGCCCCTTTCCATCTGCATCCAGCTCCACACAAGCAACAGATGAAATGATAAATCTGTTTTTTGTACCAGTTCAGATAGCATATACTTCCACACTTCAGAAAAGAAAAGTCGGACACATGTAGCCAAGCAACATGTGAATGTGGTCAAAATGGAAACGTTCATTAATAAGGAACATTAATGTCAAATATTATGCAGCAGTTTGCTTTTGCCTTAGCCAACTGGGAAGGGCAAGATTCTAATCTCTCCTCACGCCCCCCCCACCCCACTGAATTAGTTGAAGGCAAACTACTCTTGCAATATGAACTCTGTTTGCAGCAATTGATGCGAGCTGAAGCCAAAGAGGGTAAGTGGGAGGAGGAAAAAGAAACAGGAACAATTTAAAATCAACTGAAAAAGTGAGACGACACAAGATTATTCTGCACTGTCCCTCCTTAACTGGCTCAGCTGAAGGGTATGAGACAACAAGTGAGGGAACAGGCATGACTGACAGTTTTTCCTTGTTAAAGAAAAAACAAAAGTGACTTCCTAAACACAGAGAAATAATATGACTGGGACATTCCTCTTGCCCTTTAGTTTGCTATGTGCAATGTGTGTGTACACAAGTATGCACCTTGTGTTACATATTGTCCCTCTCAGAGAGACAGAGAGAAAGAGAGAGAGAGCTGGGAAAACAATATATCTTGCAGTCTTCTAACTGCAATCTCAAGCAGTTGTCTGAATCTGTGGTGGTTTGGTTCCAGGACCCCCTGTGGATGCCAAAAAATATGGAAGATCACATCTCATATTATGCGCACAGACACTTTCAATGCCTCTGTGTTCACATTGCCACCATTTTACGTACAGGACATGATAATTCCCAGTCAGTTGAAAACGCAGATTTGGAGCCTGCAGCCATAGAGGGTCCACTGTTATCATCTATTCTACCAGTATGCAGACCAGGCCTGAATCCTTCATGAAGGTGTTTTGCTTTTGCTTTGCTTTCCAGTAGATCCATTCTATTCTTTCACTTGTAAATTTTTGGTTCTTAACCATAGCAGAATTAACTCAGATATTAAATTTGGCAAAAGCCTTGCCTGTTTGGGAATGAGTGAGGTTTTTCTTTGCTGAACTCCCCCACCCCCATATTTAATTTTGAGTTGACATTTGGTATTTCATCTCTGGGTGTTTGTGCATGCTAATAAGTGCAATATCAACACAGCATTTGAAAAAGGCTTATTAATTTTGGCTCTGTGACCACTTAGCTGGAGGACAAGGGAACACCATGTAATTCTCTGATGATCGTCCAAAATGAGAAGGCCCATCACTCTGGGAGTTTCAGAAGAGGGATGAAGGAGCCAGGATGAAATGGAGCAAAGGAAAATATGCCTAACAGTGAAGTCCATGAGGCCTGTGGAATAATCTCCACAAGGGAAGTAATGGAAACCCCATAGGTTGAGTCACTTAGGGTTGGACTGGCCAAACCTCTGTGCAGAGAACCACAATCCCATACTGGCATTCTGGATGAACTACATGTCATTCCCTGTGGGCCATTTTGAGCTTGATTTTCTAGAATTCAGTTCAAGGGGTAGTGGTAATGTGAAATAAGAGGATTGTGTGCCAAGTGGAAACTTTCCAGATCAATTTTTTTAAAAAAAAAAATCGTTGCTGCAATTAGATCTCCTTCTCAGATCACACAATAAAGTAAGATTATGATCCTAATGTTGATGTTTGTTGCATAGAACAATAGTATGAAGTGACTGAGGGGAAATGTCCTTTTCCAGGGCCATTGGGAAATTCAAAATGCTAGAAGTGAGAGCCAACATCATGTAGTGGAGTGTTGGACTAGAACTCTGGAAGATCTGGGTATAAATCCCTGCTCAGCGATGTAAGTCTACTGAGTGATTTTGGACAAGTCACTTTCTCTCAAACGTCCTCTGAATCTTGCCAAGAAAACCTTATGATAGGTCACTGTTAAGTCACAGTTGACTTGAAGGCCCATAAAAACAACAAAGAAGTGATTATCTGAGTGACACACAACTCTGCCTTCTCGCTCTCTCTCGCTTTTTTTTTTCTGTCTTCAGGCACAGGTGTTCAAAGCAAAACAAATTAAAGCAACATGCCCCAGATGTTGTTAATGAATAATATGGTAATAAATGACTAATGAGGTGTCCAGCATGACTGCTGATCAAGTAATTACATTGAGCCTATTCTTCAGCAAAGCATATGCCAAGTTACTCAGCCAAGGAGAATTCTCTTCTCTCAGCTAATTGACAGAACTGGAGACCTGGAACCAGCCAAGGGGGGTTGTAGCGGAGTCCTTTTTTCCCTTTACCCCATAGGCTTCAACTGACAGAGCATATGAAGTTTAAGCTACATACTATGTACCATCCAGCAGGAAAACTCTCAGTTTTTAATTGTATAGTAAACAATCATGGTCCTGTTCCATGTTTGTTATGCATAAGTATCTCATGAGTAAAACTGCTATTATATACCTTATGAAAAAGACCAAGTTTGATTTCTTTGCTAGATGTCTTGTGCGGGGGGATGGTGTGGCTGGTAAAATTGTTCTAACTTCAGCTTAGCATTTTAATTACTCGGCTTGAGAAAGCCACTAAAAACTCTTGCATTTCCCAATAGTTTTGTGTGTTGTCATGTGAGGAGTTGCATTGTCCTAAAAGTCAGAAAGCTCCGTTCTGCAAGGCCTTAGGTGTCGTCCCCACTATTGCTGCTATGTAGACCAGCAATACTCAAAGTGATGGTCTGTGAACCAGGGTCAATCCATAAGATATTGGCAATCACTCTGTGGTGAGTTTCCAGGAAAGAAAGAAACAGTTGTTGATGATGGGCAAAAAACATGGTGTCAGTGTGTGGTGCTGGGGGGGGGGAAGCCCTACCACTCCCTCACATCAGATAGCTTAAGTACTGATGTAATCAGCAAGTCAGCCACCCAGACTAGAGTCCCTGCCTCTGTTTCTCAACCAACCTGAGTGTTCTGTTGTGCCACAGTCTAATGTCTAATTAAAGGAACATTTTGACTCATCTACTACCAGTTGAAGCCACCAGTTTAGACTGGAATGTCATAGAACCATAGAGCTGGAAGAGATCACAAGGACAATGAAGTTCAACCCATTGCCATACAGAAATACACAGTCAAAGCATTCCTGACAGATGGCCACCCTGGGTCTGTTTAAAAACCTTCAAAGAAGGAGACTCCGTCACACTCTGAGGCAGCATATTCCACTGTTGACCTGCTCTGACCATCAGGAAGTTCTTCCTAATGTTTAAGTGGAATTTCTTTTCCTGAAGTTTGAAGCCATTGCTCGTAGTCTCTGGAGCAGCAGTGAACACGCTTGCTCCATCTTCTATATGACATCCCTTCAAATATTTAAACATAGCTATCATGTCACCTCCTAACCTTCGCTTCTCCAGGCTAAACGTACTTAGCTTCCTAAGCCACTCCTCATAGACCATAGTTTCCAGGCCTTCTACCATTTTGGGTGCATGTTCCAGTTTGTCAATATCCTCCCTGAACTGTGGTGCCCAGAATTGGACACAGTAGTCCAGGTGGGGAGTCTGACCAAAGCAGAATAGAATGGCACTATTACTTCCTTTGATCTAGACACCATACTCTTATTGATGCAGCCCACAATCAACTGGCTTATTTAGTTGTGGCATCACACTGCTGACTCCTGTTTGAACACAGCTTGGTGATTTTTTTTTTTTTTTTGGTAAGGAATTTGTTGCAGTTATAGTTCCAAGGTTTTAATTACTTTCTTTGACTGGGGGAGGGGGGTCAGAATGCTACAAGCCACCAGCTTGTGGTACAAAACATACTCTGCTGCTTTCCACCTTTATGTTGCATTGTTTTTCTTTATCCCTCCCCCCTCCGATGTTGTTTCAAAACACACAACAGAGCATGAAGCAGCAGCACTACCAGTGCTTGAACCATGTGGTATTCTCCTCTACCATATAGTCAGGGTCCATCTCTCTTGTTCTAAAAGTAGCTGAAAAGATTTTGGTTACACTTTAAAGAAGTGAAACTGTCCCCATTATGTTTTAGTAATAATGAAACTTAACAATGCATTAGTTCTTGGGAAAATACAATAACTACAAGAAACAAGTTATTTATAGTTGGTTGCTATCAAGCACTGAGGCCATTTCCGCACTGCACTCTTATAGCACTATTATTCCACTTTCCACATCCTATGGAATCCTGGAGTTTGCAGTTTAGGGAGGGGCCAGCCAGCCCCTCCCTAAACTACAAACCCCAAGATTCCATAGGATGTGGAAAGTGTAATAATTGCACTATAACAGTCTAGTGTGGAAATGGCCTCAGTGTGAGATCTTAGCACTATGCAGTCTCTGGATAGGAGCCAGAAATCAGGAATTCAAGGCAAAGGCAGGAGGGAGAGTATTTCAAGGCAAAGGCAAGAGGGATAGGGAAGTAGACCAGAAATCAGAACATCTCCACCTAGTCAAGAGCGTCAGGCAAAATTCTAACCTAAATAGGAAGCTTCCATTACAGGCCAGGTACTGACTTAGATTCTGTTTTACCAAATGTGAACCATATAATAAGTGTGTTTGTACAATGCAGAAATGTGTGCACTTTCTAGTTCCACTACAGATGTAAGCACTTTCTAGTTCCAGACATGAAGCCCACTTAACAAAAATAAAATAATAATCTTGAAAGAGAAACATAAACAGCAGATCAACTTATAATGGACCCAGGAAAGGCACCACATTAAGGAGTTAGTACTGCAGTTAGCAGTACTGTTAGTAGAGCCAGTGTGGTGTAGTGATTTGAGCATTGGAACACAAACCTGGAGACTAGAGTTTGATTTCTGTCTCAGCCATGGAGACCCACTGGGTGAACCTGGGCACATCACACAGTCTCAGCCTCAGAAAATCCCATGAGAGGTACACCTTAGGGTCACCATAAATCAGAAACCTCTTGAAGACACACAACAACATCAGTACTGGATTAAGGTTACTGGCTGATGCAATCAGATGGCTGATGTAATCTGATTGAAGGTAGCCAAGAATGAGTGGTTATCAGGTATTACATCACAGATCATTAAGATCTTAACCTGATTGGAGGAGAATAAACATTAAATTAGCATTGTTGACATAAATGGGGGCACGTAGAGATATAATCTGATTGGATGACTGGAAGCTGGGAAGGTTATAAATCTGGTACAGAAAAGACAGGCAGGAGACTAATAGAAGTATTAGTCACATGTAGATAAGGCTGCTATGCAGCCTCTAACAATTGTAAGAGGCAAAACTCTTTGCTAGTTAAAGCCTTTATGAAATATCTGTATAATGCTTTCACAGATAATACGTAATGTAATGATTCTAATGTGCCTAGACACTGAAAACTCTGTTACTCCCTAAAGGGAGTATATATTTGTATATTTATGATTGTAAGTAATAAAAAGCCTAAAAGAACAAAAGGGAACTCGCTCATTCTCCCATACAGATAATCTAAGAAGTTAAGTGGAGTGTTGATGCTAACTCTGCCTGGTTGGAATTTACTGTGGTTCAGAAATTGGAAGCCCAAGTGACTGAAAAGTGGTAAAAGGGACCTCCAAACAGACACAGATCAGCTAACAAATTGCAAACTCTCAGTCCTTTGGTCTAAACAGATAGGGCTGAGGAACCTTAATACAACATAGGATTTCCTGAAGTGCATGTGTGTTTTTCACATATATATATATATTTGTGTGTGTGTGTGTGTCTTAAATAACCCCATACAACTGTAAAAAAAGTGAAAGACATTCATCTTTGGTAACTTTTCGGCCACATTTTGCATGAAACATTAATATACATTTGTTTGGAGAAATCTCCAATGCCCCTTGTTCCTTTGGAAAATACACATATCATTAGAAAGAGAAAACTAAGGACACAGTTTAAATTTAAATAAAGGATGTTTCATGTAGAAGGCAGCACCAGGATGTAGTGCATAACAAATCATTATAGAAAAAAAGTTTTAAGTTGATCTATCTCTGTTTCCTAACATGGGCCCTTTTCACACGGCATTTTCCATGCAAAAGAGGGCCTGGAGCATCCTGTGATTGTGAGGAGCAATCTGCACGATGCACTCACAATCACACGATGCTCCAGGGGCCAGCAGGCACCGATCGTGCTACTTTTCATTTTCAGTTAGAAGCCGAAAATGGTGCAAGATCACACATTGCTCCCAGGCCCCGCGCACACTTACCTGGCATGTGGAGCCTCCAGAGCTGTGCCAGTCTGTGCTCTGGAGCAGAGCTGTGCCAGTCTGCTCCAGAGCTGTGCCAGTCTGGAAACTCCCAGGCTGCGCTGCAGAAAGAAGGAAGAGGTGGGGCTCTTGCATGAGCAGGCAGCTCGTGCGGAACCGAAGGACCACGGACGTGAGAGCCTCTTGCGGGAAGCTGCTCGCTCGATCCCCGCACCCCAGTGCCAGAACATGGTAAGGTGTGGAAAGGGCCATAGCTAAGTATTTATGAAACTGCTGCTGGAGTGGATAAACCAGAATAGATTGTGACTGCTCAGAGCATTAAAACTTTGCCTGTAATTTTGTTGCTGATAAATTAGAAACTGGACAGACCAAAAGAGATCTGCATCAGAAATAGGCATCCGGTTTTCCTTTGCTGGCAGAAGCCAGTGACTTTCAAGATTAAGCCTATTTGGGAGGGAACGCTAATTTTTCAGAGAGAGAAAAAATTGGTCTTAATTTTTAGTCTTTCTCTCTCTCTTCTCCTTGTCTCCATCTGCCAGCATAAGACCGGGAAACCTGCAGGCCCACAAATGTTGTTTGACTACTAGAGTTCCCAGATCTCAGGGTCTGGATCAGGGCTTAGACCCTCTTCTACAGTTCCCAAGGCAAGGGAAAGGAGTATCATGGTAAAAGCTCTGTCTTAAAATTTAATTGTGTGTGTTTTCCTCATTTGTTAAACTTAGTGCTTTTTTTCCTCCTAAAAGGGATACTCTGTGCAATTGTGATTGTGTTTAAGGCATGATGCTTAATGACATTGCCTGGTGCTGCCCCTTGCAACATTACTAGGATTTGCCACCTAGAACATTATGAGGGGTCTTTTCCTAGGTCTCAGAATTTGTCCCTGAAATCTCAGAGCCTGGAATAATCCTGACCTGGCCACCTTATTGATAACAGTTTCCATCAGCCTTGAACATTAGCTGTGCTGGCTGGGGCTAATGGGAGTCTGAATCCAACAAAATTTAGAGAGCCACAGATTACCAACCCTTGTTCTGAACTGATTGGACTCTAATCTAAACCACTTGCCTGTTATTGGAGGTGTGTAACTCTCCCTTCACACTCATACCCCATTCAAAATTTCATTGTTTTAAGAGAAATTGCACTTTATTTTGACAAACACTCCCATCCCATTTTCATATGTGAAAGGATTTCCAATGCTATTTCCAATTTTGCTTAAAGAGAGTTCCAGAGTAACAATATGAATAATGAGTAAAGATATGAAAATATCCCCATCAGCAGCACTGTGATGATCTGAGTATTCTTGGAACATTTTCACCTCCACCCAGGTGTCTGAGGATTAAGGTTGAAAAAAAAAATCAAAATTTTCTTAAAATTCTCAGCAAGAAAAAATAATCACTGAAAACCAACCTCTATGAGATTTTTTTTTCATCCTGGAATACTCTTTAACGTTTGGACTAAAATCTAGAGCACATTCAGCTTCCCAGTGACATCAGAACAACTGGACTTCACTGCTCCCATGAGTAGAAAATAGGAGAAATCCCACATTTCTGTGACTTGAAACTCATGGTTTGCTAGGAGTATTGATAAGTGCATCCTGTACAGTGAGAGTTTCTGTTGAATCAAAAGGGATGAGTCCAAAGAAGAACCTGAATCCCATTATTCTGGAGCACTGAATAAAGTGATGTCTATGATTTAAGATGATATTTGGCTTCCAATTCTATAAGTGGGTACAACAGAACAGTAGAGGAAACCCCTTCCATGGCTGTTTAATCCAGATAAGAGTTTAGCCTTGCTTTCCATGATGACAGTAAGCATTCTATAGGATGTGCACTAGAGTTCCAGGTGGCCTAAATACCGAAATGTACCAGATCCTATCTTGGAAGCTGAAGCCCTTTTCACATGCTGTTTCTAAAGCAAGAGGGCCCTTTGAGCGTCGTGTAAATGGGAGGAGCAGTCTGCATGACGCACTCCCATTTACACGATGCTCAAGGGCCTGACGCGGTTCTTTTCATTTTTGGCTTAAAGCCAAAAATGGTGCGCGGTCACACAATGCTCCCGGGGCCACACTTACCTGGCATGTGGTGTGTTGGGAGCCAGGCTGGCCGCGCTTTCTGCCTCAGCGCTAGCCTGCAATTCCCAGGTTGCACTGCGGTGAGAAGGGGCGGGGCGTTCACGCAGCACTAGTGCTACCAGGAAGCTGCTGGAGAACTCAAGCAGCAGGGAAGTGGTAGCATTCCTGCTGAGGCTTTTCGCACGCGACGCCCTGCCCAGCCGCACAAACGGGTAACGTGCGAAAAAGGTCTAAGTATGGTCAGTTCTGATTAGTACTTGGATGGGAGAATGCTAATGAATACCAGGTGCTGTGGGTTATATTTCAGAGGAAGGCAGAACCATCTCCAAGTATTCCTTGCTTAAGAAAGCCCTCTGAAATTCATGGGGTCACCATGAGTAAATAGGCTATTTGAAGAGGCATACATATACCCACAACCTAGAGTTCCAAGAAAGAACTGCAGAATACCTGGCAGTCCTCTAGAAATGCTCCCTTGTTCACTGCTTCTGGTTGATTTCTCTTTCTACTCTACTGTGCAGGCAGTAAACAGTGGATTGGTTTATTGCCTGCAAATGCTTTTGCACCAGCCCTCAGTGCACAGCTCTGCCAAACACCTGACTCAGAACTTAATCTGGATTCAAGCATTTATTGCAGTGTCTCCATTAACTGAACTCCAAACGTTTCAAATTCTCCCCTTTCATTTCTTCTTTCTGATTGCTCTTTCTTGTCTATAGTTCTCTTGCCATGATTATTCCAGCTGGTCTCCAAGCCTGGGCCAACCATCTGATGATCAAATTAGTCTTCCTTTCCTCTGGACAGCTTTGATCTAGAAGGTTTCGAGGTGAGGCTATTTTAAGACCATCATTAAAAAAAAATAACTTTTTTGCCTTACACTTTGAAAGGCTTTGTTGCTTTTCATTATATAAAAACTCATGGCTGCCAGGATCAGAACTAAGAAAGGAAGGTTTCAAGATTGTATCGCTGTAGAGATGAGATCTGCAAACACAACCTCTGCAGTGGGATATCTTTATGTAGGAATCGGGCCAAATTTATAAATACTGGGAGGCCTAACTCTCAATCTCCTGCCATAGTCTGAAGAGAAACCTACCATCGTTTCATGCTGACTGTAGCACACTCCAAAAAGCTGTAGTGGGAGCCAGAGTATTTATATGTTGGCAGCAGGAAAACAGCAAGTCTAGGTACCGGTAGCTTTGCTCTTTTTAGCTGCCCTCTTTCATGGGATAGCTACAGAACTGCTGAGCTGGGAAAGGCCTAAAAAATAGCCTATCTTGATTACCATTTTTGTTTTGTTTCTTCAGCAGTAGTACCAATGCCCCTTCCAAGGTGCTGAAAAGTTATTATTAGTGGTCAGCCTAAAAGAGCAGAGCTTGGAAAAGTGACTTTGCTGGACAACAAGTTCTGCAATCTCCTGGGATTGTGTTCCAAAATGTAACTTTTTCAAACTCTGTGAAAGAGTACAGCTTGTTCCAGGCTCAGTTCACATATGGCATTTTCACATTTTCACTAAACAGTATCACATGCAGAGGAGGAGAAGGGAAATAGATAGGAAGTTAATTGCGTGAATGTAGTTAACATGCATGATTTTATTTCTGTGCAAACAGCAGCTGTAGGGAAAGCTGGTTCAGTTTCAGGAGCATGGAGATGAGAGTAGTTCCTTACAGTCTAAATCTAGCAGTGCAATCTTGTATGTGTCTAATTAGAAGTCCCTCTAAGTTACGTGAGGCAAACCCCCACTGAGATGTAGGACTAGTTTTACACAGGAATCCTATGTATGTTTACTTAAAAATAATGCTTTTTCCATCCATGTTCAATAAGACTTAATTCCAGGCATCATAAATAGGATATGGTACAATCCTAGCCATGTGTATGAAGAAGGAAATTGTATTGTATTCAGTGCACTAACTCTCAGGCCCTTTTCGCATGCTTTTTTGTGTGTGTGTGAGCGCCCCATGAGCATCACGTGAGTGGAAGCGGCGCTCCGTATGACACACTCCCACTCGCGTGACGCTCACGAGGCTAAAGCGGGGCACGCACACATTTTTTGATTTTCGGCTTTAAGCCGAAAATGCCCCACGCTCACGCAATGCTCGCGGCGCCCTCGTGCACTTAGCTCTGTGCGGTGTGTCGGCAAGCCGGCCCAGTCGCGCTTCCTTCCCCCACACAGCCTACAACTCCCAGACTGCACTGCGGAAGAAAGGGGTGGGGCGCTCGTGCGACGGTCGCTCTAGAAGGAAGGCATACAGGAGGCAAAAAGGGCTGTCGTGAGCAGCTCGCGCGAGTGGCTGCTTGCGCGAGTGCTGCTCCCCACTGCCGCGACGAGGTAAGGTGCGAAAAGGGCCTCAGATAAGTCAGTGTATGATTACAAACTTAAAGGGTTTAATAAGAGTCAAAGGTAGAGACAGGCCAACTGAATCCACGAATCCTAAAATCCTTGGCAGGGATTTCAGATTCGGGAATCCAAATCCCTGTGCCAAAATAGGCAAACCAAATCTTTCAAATCCGCCACCTAAACAGTTTTTTGGAGACTGGGACGCCTGAAAACCTGGGAGACCAGGATGCCTGAAAACTTTGGAGACTAGACACACAAAGGGAGATGTCACGTAGGTGAATTTTACACTTGTAGTAATAATGGCTTTTGCTAACAATTTCATAAATTACATCTAGGGTTGTATTCTAAGATATTTAAATTGAACATTTCATATTTAAGTTCAGCACTTGACTGGAAGCTACAAGCTTGAGATTTCATGGACAGCTGAAACATTCCTTTGCATAGCTCACTTGCAAAGCTCTTTCACACACAATTCTGGGGTTTCTAGTTTTACAAGGTGTCACAACCTTTTCTGCCAAAGTCTGCTGGTGCATCGTCAAACTACAAACCCCAAGATGCCAGAAGGAGCTATGCAAAGAAAAGCCAGTTTTGACCTGGATTATCTCTCTACTGGAGTATGTGGCCCGGTTTACACAGGCAGGAAAATGTGGGATTAAATTTCCTGTCTGTGTAGGAATGTCCATGTCATTTTCAATATGGGGAGATCCTGAGGCAAAATTATGACAATTGTCCTGACCAGATTTCTTCAGAGGGAGGTTTGCCTTTGCCTAGGCTTTTGCTAAGGCTAAGAGAGTGTGTCTTGCCCAAGATTATCCTTCTTTCCCTTGCTTTTTAAAAAAGGATTCGAAAGATTCGAGATTTGTGGGATTCATGGATTCCCAGAACCTTCCAGGGATTCGGATTCAGAAAATTCTGCATTCGTCCCATCCCTAGTCAAAGGCTATAGAAGCCATGATTATTCTCACCATATGAGTTTACCCAATATATTCTGTAAAACTGTAAAATTGTAAAACTGTAAAATTCTGTAAGACTTTGATGTCCCCTCTCAAACATGAGAAAAGATAAACACCATAACATGCAGTTAAGCCTGTTCATTTCCTACTCACAAGTAAGGGTTTCTGATCCAGATTAGAATCCTAATATGTGAGAGGAGGAATCTTTAACTCTTTGTCCCTTCTTGTGGTTCTAATCCATATCCGGACCTGTGCACCTGCAATTAAACTTAATTTCTTTCAACAAAAGTAGTAGTAGCAGCAGCAGCAGTAGTAGTAGTAGTTCATTTCCTACATGCAAATTGCTCTACACATGCCCCATCTGAACTAGGGGCATAACAGGGGAGAAAGAATTTAACCTCCTTTGTAAAGCTATGATCCTAATCCTTATTGTATACCCAGCACTTATTTCTGAATAAGAACCCATACAGAGGAAGGCAGAAGATGTTTTTGTTTCTGAGTAATAAATAAGAGCAAACACAGATGAAGACACATGTGTTCTGCCTAATGAAAGTCAGGGATGGAAAGAATAACAATAACAACACTTTTGTTAAAAAGTCAAAAGTGTGTAATTGTCTCTCTCATTTTTTGTGCGGAAAAAATATTTTGTGTAGAAGTGTTATTTTTGAACAGAAAATGCTCTTTTCTGTCGAGAACACGCTATTTTCTGTGCAAAATTCCCATGTGCAGATTTTGCATCTCAAAATCCCCAACTGTAGCTTTTTCTGCACAGAAAATAATATTTCTATGGAGAACTATTGCTTTCTGCACAGAAAGTAATATTTCAGTTCTGAAATACTTTTCTTATGTGCAATAAAAAGATAGTCCCCAACTATGCAGAAATATTTTTTGCACAGAAAATAATTGCTGGGCAGAAATATTATTTTCTGTGTAGAAAGCCAGAGTGCCCAGCAGAAATGCAGAAATATAGAAAATACAGAGAATGCTGTTTGTTTTCTTTGCAAAAATTCCATAGCTGAATTGTCTGCAAAATAAATCCCAATATGAAAACAGCTTTCAAACATTCACAGCAAGTTCTTCATAGTAAGGAGAAACTTGCTAAAAGTATTCTTTCTTTCTTTCAAGAACATAATGAGGGAAGAATTGCATCCCTAATAGGAGTATGCTGGATTTCTTACCATCTGAAACATGCAGTAACCTACTTTGGTAGACATGTTTGTGTGTTATGAACATATACGTTGCTGTTGTTCACTTACAATTGGAGTGTTCTTTCTCAGTGGTTTTATCTTTAAGTTTAACCTGCTTTGTTAATTTCAAAAGGCAAGCCAAAAAAAGGACACTATTCCCATGTTACAGGTGCTGAACAGAAGCTTAGAGTTAACACAAAGTCCAGGACCACACAGTAAGCCTGTGGCAGAGTCTGGATTTCACTGTACCTTTTCTGGTTCCAAATCCAGTATGGAATGCTCTGCCTTTACACTCATTGCTTTAGCCAAGTCAAAACAGTGTTTGCATTTTGCAAATGTTGCTTTCCTGCATATATCCACACTGAAACATTAGTCAACTGCTCTCCAGTTTTGCTTCTCTCCATGTGAATCATTGGGTAGGATCTGTATCATTAAAAAGAAAAAAGAGAGAAATTTCAGGCTGGGTGGCATTGGAGAAAATTACTTGGAATTAAGCTGGAGAATGAAGGCAAAGCAGCACTGAAGAGAAAAATAGTTTTTCCAGATGTTCTCCTCTGGATAGCAAGCTTACCTGGATGTCACACAAGAAAAGAGGTTCAGAAAAGACCCAACAGTAATGAGAAGAGCACACAGTCCGTTGGCCGGGTCAGAGACTGTTCCCATGGATGCACTGAGATTACAGAGAGATACATATTTGTAACAAATGTGTGCACCTCCTGCCTTGCCTCATAAACTCCTCATATCCATGGGAAGGGGCCCTAACCATACTTGCAAAAGTCTGAGAACAAGAAACAAGCTCTAAGGGGAAGAGTTGGAAAAGGAAAGATGAATAGTAACTGTCGCATTTTTTTTTTTTTTTTTTGTAAGAGTCAAACAAGGAAAATGGTAAAGAGGCAACTCCACATCCATTTCAACAAGCTTCTGGTGGTAAAGACCATCACAAGAAAACCCATCATGATTATTTATTTCATGAATGATGAGATCTAGGCCATCTCTGCACTATGGCCACATCCTGGCATGGGGATGTATTGAAGCCAGGTTGCGAAGTATGCTACCGCACAACGTCATTGTCATCCTGCTCTTGCTGTGTCCCCAGACATTGTGACCATGCAATATACCATTACTGGAGGGGAGGAATCTGGAAATAGGCCCTTTTTGCATGATTAACACATCAGCTGAGGTTCTACAGAAAGGACAGAAGAGCTACCTAGGCGCTTCCTTCCCCATGCAGCACAGGAAGAGGCCAGCTGCATTGCAGAAGGAAGGAGCATGTCCCAAAAGCTACCATCTGCCAGCAGCTTGCCACACACAGAGGGGAGCAGTCAGGAGTCACTCCCATCCAGCTAAGGCACTAGTGGGATGATGCTGGGACATCATGGGGTGCAGGTAAGGTGCAGAAAGAGCCCTAGTGTCACAGAATAAGACTGAGGGAAGGAACTCAATGGGACATCTGGTCTAACCCCCTGGCAGTACACCATTACACTACTTAAGCATCCCTGACAAGTGGGCTTCCAACCTCTGTTTTACAACCTCTAGTGGAGAAGTCTGTAGTGGAGAAGTCCATTTCACTGTCAAACAGCTCTTACTATTACTACCAGGAAGCTCTTAGTGTTTAGTTGGATTCCTAAATACATGGATGTTTTATATAATCCTATTGTCATTGCCACAGAGGTCCAGGGCACAATCCTAGTCATGTTTGTAATGGTTGTTGTTTTCTCTTCTTGGCTTGGTTCTTTTTTTAAAAATTTCCCAACGAGAAAACAACTATGGTTTGTTTGCAATGGTTATTTCTCCACTGCTATTCCTGCTTTATCCCACCAGCCTGAAACTCACACTCCCCTCATAAAAGAAACCCTCATCTAAATATCTAGTCAAGAACACTGTGAACAATTACCACGGTAAATCCTAAAATAGTCCCTTATCACCAGAGCTCTGAAGGAAGCCACCTCAAGGATGTCACATCCATAGATGCAGAACTCACTCTAAATTCCAACAGATTGAGGTGGGTTTGGGGAAAGAGGGAAATGGCCCACTAGAATGGTAGTTTGGCTTTGTTACGTACTGTAAACTCTTTTAAGGTGTGGTTTTGGTCTCTTGTTAGATGTTTTTCATTTGTGCAAGTAATATGTTAAATGTTTTCATCCTGGAAATATAATCAAAAAGAAGGAACATTTTGCCACATGTGATGGATCTGTAAGAAAGCCAAGAAATTTTGGGTGATGTTACATGGACTGATAGAAGACATCTTAAAGGTAAAGATTCGACTCAAACCTAAACTTTTTTTATTGGATCTGACTGATAGACTGACTGATAAGAGGTTGGAAAGAATTTTTCACTACATGATCATAGCAATGAGGTTGCTATATGCACAGAAATGGAAAAGTGTGGCTATTCCTTCACATGAAGACTGGCTGTCGAAGATGCTGTATTTGGCAAAAATGGGTAAATTAACTATTTCATTAAGGAAGGATCTTTGTTTAAATTTAAAAATGATTTGGATAAATTGATTGTACATCTAAGAGACTGTTAGAAGGGAAAGTCAATTATTGGTTTTGAAGGTTAAGTCTATAGTTCTTAAATACCAGGCAGTAGTGTGATAATGATAGACACACTAGAAGAAGTGTATCTTGTAGATTATTTTAGAATCAAAAGCTGGTGAGTTAGAAGTTGTTACTGCAGTTCCTAGGCTGCACTTAAGGTGACATAGATATCATTTTGATATCAATAATTTGGCTCTCTTCCACCATCCCTCTCCACGTGTTTGGGAGGCCCCCGGACAAGCACAGAACTAGACTCGGCCACTAATTGCTGCAATATTCCAATACCATACAGGCACACCAGAAATAGCCAGATCGCCGCTTTAGGAGACCTCTCTGCAAACACCCTCATTATGTATGCATGCTGCTTACAAAGAACTCCCTGCCCCGAGCAGGCAACTTGGCAAGTTGAATACTGAACTGCCAAGCACTGAGCATTTGCATACTGTCTACCTCTTTGTCAATTCGGACCTAACTCAATCATGTTAAATTTTGACCTTTCCAAAGCTTTGTCTCACGGCCAAAATTCATTGTTTTCCCCAAGTACGGAATAGCCTGTGGTTACATTTCTCCCTATAAAAACCCCTGATTCCGAGACCTTCCTCGGATCGCTCCTGAGTTCCATCCCGTCTTGCCGCCGCTCTGCTTGGCGAGCCTTCCCCTGCTGAGACTGCACAACTTTGGACCTTCGCAGTGATCTATCCGGGCTTCAGGACAGGTGTCGTATCACCCAGTTCAACAATCCCTCTGAAAAATCCCTCTGTCCCACTCCAACCTTTATTTTCTATAGTTATCTGAGTGCCTGTGTTGCATACACTGTTTGTCTGTATTTAATAAAGATTTCAATTATTCTTATAACTTGGTGTGCTCCTTGGCTTGGCCTGACCCTGTAGACTTTGAGTAAAAGATTCCACTGCGTTGCCCTGCCTCTCGCATTGCTAACTTGTGCTCTTGCCAATTTCCCCACCTTTTGATATATTGAGAGCGCATATAGGTGTCCCTCCCGGGACCCCCAGTAAATAGGGTAACAGAGTCACTTACATCTATTTTGACACTGTTTTATTTTAGTTGTAGTCTAGTTTAATGTAGTATTAGTTTAAATATTAGAATTTCTTTGTATCCTTATTTACTGTTTGTCTTTTTAATCCCTTTGCTGTTTTATACATTAAATACATGTTAATAAAATAAATAAATAAAAATGTTTTCATCTGCTATACATCTAGTCAGCAGGCAGGCAGGTAGGTAGGTAAACAGATTGATTCTTGCAGCATAAAAAGAGGAACGGGGGTAAAGAAGAAGGGAGGTAGCAACACCTTTAAGAATAACTTGTTTTTTTTATTTTTAACATGAGCTTTCACTTCTTTAGATGCAGTACAGAGTGATATCCAGTTATAGCCAGGCATCAGGATATAAAGCATGTTTACACAGTTGTGGTGTGGGAATGGGAGTGGGAGAGATTCAGAATCAGATTCAGAAAGATGAAAATCATGACTCTTGATCTAAATTTTCAAAGGCTGTGATATCCTGAGGCCTGGATATCATTCTATACTGCATCTTAAGAAGTGGGTTTATATCCACAGAAGCGCATGCTAAAATAACAACCAATTAGTCTGAAAGATGCAGCTACATGTCTTTTTTTTAAAAAAAAAATCCTCCCCCTTCCTTCCTCCTTTTTTGTGCTGCAAAAGATTAACATGGCTCCTTCTCTGAAGAATGTTTCTTGACCGTTTTTGTTTTGTTTGTTTGTCTGTTTTCTGTGCCATGACTTTCCACAAGGGTTTTCTAAGTGCCAGGCAGCATCTGTTATGGCAGAGATGGAGAATCTTTAGCCTACCAGATGTTTTGACTACAATTCCATAATCCTTAATCATTGACCATGCTAGGTGGAGCTTCTGGAAATTGACATCATAAACATCTGGAAGATTGAAGGTTTGCTCAACCATTGCTATGGTATTAAAAACATCTAATCCCTCCCTCTCTGTTAAGGTAAAAACAACGATACATTGCAAATGTGCATCCTGGCTTTCATAGATATGAAAAATCAGCAATTGGAAATTGCCTAGGGTTCAGTTTGTGTTCATGCATATCTGTATAATGGATTAGTGAAATACATATTAATGAATTAGTGAAATCCACTAATATGGATTAGTGAAATATATATTAATGATAACTGTATTGATGAAATAGTAGACAGGGAGACACAGGGCCTTTCCATACTACACTGTTCTAGTGCTATTATTCCACTTTCAACATCCTATGGAATCCTAGGTATTGCAGTTTAGGGAGGGGCCTTTAGTATTCTCAGCCAGAGAGCTCTTTGGCTTCAGGAAACTACAAATCCCAGAATTCCACAGGATGTTGAAAGTAGAATAATAGCACTAGAACAGTGTAGTGCAGAAAGGCCCATAGAAAACACCCTGTACTAATACCATGTAATTGTGGGACTGCTGTACCACAGATGCATTATTCAGTTATAACAATGGTGCAGTAAATGTAATTCTAAGGATTGCTTTGAAGAGGTATATCCTTGAAAAATAACCTTAGAAGTCCTTTGGAACATGAGTCTTCATCAAATCTCGAGAAGCCATGAAAGTTCCTTTAATATCTCTGCTATAGCATGACAAGTCTACTTACAGAGCTATAAATTACAGGAATGTTCAAAAATGTATGCAGAGTTTGCACACTTTGGTATCTATTTGCAATGCCAAGACTTAAATCTGGAGTATTTGAACAGCAGTGTCCCAGAAAAAGGCTAGAATGCATTTCTCTCAGTACTTCATAAGCAGAGTTCACACCCGGGCCAGCTCTGGACTAAAGAGTTTGCATGTTTGTTTAAATCACGTTTGCAGTTCCTTTTATAACGTAGATTCACAGATTACATACATGATTTATTTGTCATCAATAAATGACAAATCTGCATACATAGATCTAAACATCTTGGCAATTATAAGCACAATTCCCCTCCATCTCTAATTTTCATAGTCTTGATTTTATTTTGGGGGTGGCAAACCAGTTCTGAATCCTCATGGCTGTCAAGAAAGGAGGAAAGATATATGATGTACCATTCTTTGGGAGAAAGGCAGATATTAATTCAATAAGGATCACAAAATTAAGAGAGAGAAAATACTTAAAAGAAATAATACAACCTGTAAAACATTGGACTATTGGATACTTGGCATTTCCAAGACTACTAGATGTGGTTATATTACAAAGTTAATAGCAGTTTCATACCTCTTTAACTACCATGGATCTGTTCTATGGCATCTTGGGATTTGTACTTTGTGAAATACTCAATTGTCTCTGCTCTAGTCCATCCATTTCACTGAGTTACAGCGTTAAATATTTGTAACAAAGAATTCTGGGCATCGCACTATACTCTAATTCCCCAGTTTCTGTTAAGCTGGAGTCAATGTGGTTAGTAGTGTTTCAACTGCCCTGCCCTGTGTAGTATACAGAGGGATCTTGTAGTATCTTTGAAACTTATCCCTTTGAATACTGAACCAGACTAGCAGAGCTATGTCTGTGAATTCTCCCACTGTGTAGTATAGATACACTATTATCCCAAAAAGTGGGAGACCTTGGGGTCCTCTGGCAGTGCCAATGTCTCCTTAGAAAGGTGGGGAATTAAAGCTCAAAGAAAGCCTGTGAGAGGGGGTAACAATGGGACATTTTCACCTGTGTATACTGGTACTAACTGAGACACCAATTTAATGGGGGATTCACAGAAACAACCAAGCAATCAAGCAGTCTTACAAACTTTCCCTTCACTAGACTTGTAGTCTTATAGTCTAGTGAAGGGAAAGGAGGAGAAAGGTTGCATAGTGAGAGATTTTGGGGTGAAGTAGATAATAATTACCATTCCAGAAACAGAACATGGAGTGAGATGGCTCAAACAAGAGTTTGAGGGTAGCACAGAGCATGAGAACCTGGAAGCCAATGAACAAAGCGACACACCAACATGTGTCCAAGGTACTATGAATTGTCAGGCTTGGGACCAGGGCTTAAGTACCCTCTTTCTCACCCAGAAAGGGAATGTGTCAATTGCTCTCTAGCAAAGCAAACAAAAGGGGTTAATGGTCTTAACTTCAGGTAACAAAACATTGATGGGGGTTGTGATAGTCTCTTAATGATGATGAGAGAATACAAGAGAGTGTCGGTGGGAAGATGTTACAGAATGATGATTACCAATTGCTTCACTGGGACAGTCTTGTTTGCTATTGTATTTGAAGATTGGGTCGTTGAAAAGATTATCACAAGCCCATCAGTACCAGGGCTTTTCTGTCTAAGCTTCTCGAACTTATGACCTGGCCATGCTGAGGTCATCTCTCTTAGCATGTGGGTCCTTTTCCACATGCCTTCCAGCCATAAGTGTATGATTTTATATTACAAATGATACTTCTCTTCAATTAAGTGATATTTCTTGCCAATTACGCTGTATCATGGAATAGGGATGTACAGAATAATAACAATACTGCCAATTGTGGATAAACTCTGAGTTCCCTTCTACTGGTATATTTTACATGACCTTTCTGTGAAGACAGCAAAACACAGCAAAAGGACCTCCTCTCTGTTTTTCACTGGATGTTATTATCATTCATCATTTTTGGCACAGCACGTTCACTCCACTGAGGAGGCTGATTCACTAGAACCCTCCCTTTCCCCTCTGTTAAGCTCAATTGCCAGTTTCCTACCCTGTTTTGAATTGGTAGTGGCCTGGCTATCTTTTTTTTTTTGCTGGCAGATATTAAAGACTATGAAGTATCCTTTCCCCTCCATGTTGCTTTTGTTTCCCCTGTACCAATTTGTTGCAACAGCTTCCTCAATAAAATTAAGGAGGGGAAAAACTAACCCATAGCTCTTGTCACTAGACCTTTGTGAGCTGTGAGGAATGGAAGATGAAAATACAGGAATCTTGTGGTTCTGGACTGACTTTTTAATAACAATGCTTGAAGTATGCCCCTATTTCCATAGAAGAGCAAAAATAGATAGGTTAATTGGCAGACAGATAAGTAGATGTAGATTTGTATAGGTAAATCTTTTTTAGGGGGAAAAAATTGTGACTTACGTAATTCTTAGCCAGCAGCTGAAATGTGGTTTAAGAGCATCCGTTCATGAATATTTCTCCATAAAACTGACCTTGTTTTCTAAATTCTTCATTGCTTATGAAAAAGTCATTGCCAGTCTCACAACAGTTGAAAACCATGAGTCATGGCTGCCAAATTTTATATATGTGTGTGCATGTGTGGGCAATTTTAGAAAACAGGATTCTTTTATTTGCCTTTCCACTTTTGACTATTTATGATGCAAGATAGCCATCTGAAAAGCACAAATTCAAAATAATAAAAAAGGATGAAAGATATATTTATTGGCATATAGTTTTCCTCAAAAGTGTTTTATAACACCAAGTACAGTATTTTAAAAATCCCAGACCCAAAAAAAAAAATAAAAAAATCCTGCTACAGTAACAGAATTGTAACCAAGTTGATAAAGCTAGCCACCAGCCTCTTCAAGTTATTTTTACTTTGTATTTTTGTATTGCGTAAGTAGAATCGGTTATACTGGTGTTTGTATGAGTGTGTGTATGTTTATGTCAATACATGAATAAATATTATAAATGAATAAATATTCATCAGGTGCTACACTGGACAAGAAGAAATCCATTGTTGGTCTGGATCTGACCGACTGAATCAGTGGAACTTACACAAATGTTAACTTAGCACTTTTAGAATGTTTCAGTGGGTCTACTCTAATTAGGAAGAGTAATTGGATTTAAGCCTGTTTTTCCTGATATATATTTTGTGGTTGTTGTCATTTTAAAAAATCAAATGATAGAGACAATGGAAGTGGACTGGAGTCATAGCACTGTGCCACTGAAATCACAGCACTGGAGTAAACATATGGGTGCAGCTTGGGATGGAAGTGGATTCTGCCTTTTATATAGGAATATAAGAAAAGAGTTGTTGAAGTAAGCCAAAGGCCTATTAAATCCAGTGTTGTATACACTCAGTGGCCAATTGGACGTTTACAGAAAGTATGCAAGCAGGAAATAAGTACTCAGTATCCTTGTGTTTGTATTCCATATTGAGGGGTATTGAGGGTCAATGTCAGCAAAACACTGCAAAGCAAAGGAATTAACTCTTCCTTCCCCAGTATTGCAGCCCTGATCCAGTCCCCTCTCTGCTTCCTTCTCAGGTGCCTTTTTAAAAAGTAAAGCATGGGAGATCTATCATTAGATCTTCCAAGGTTTATTTTACCTTGGAAGATCTAATGATAGATCTCCCTTGTTGCATCCAGCCTGATTTCATAAGAAACTGGTTGATTGCATAGACCACTGGCTCACATAGAGTACTGATCACATAAACCACAGGCAACAAAAATCTGATCCAAATGGGAATTCAGCAAAGCTCTTCTAGTCATTTTATGGTCTTTAGACATTCTAAGATTAAGAATATTACAATAAAAACCTGTAGCAACAGTATCAGTCATTTTATTTATTTATATTTAGAAAGGCATAACGGTCTGCTTCCTGGCCACTGAAAAGGAAGACCAAAGAATAAGTCTTCCATCATCTCCATACGTAGACAAAGGCATTTCTGCATTACGGTTCCATCCTGGCATGGGGACATGTTGAAGCCAGGCCGTGATGTGTGCCACTGCACAGCATCATCATGCTCCCGCTCCTGTCACATCCCCAGCCATCGCAATCACACATTATACTATTAGTGGGGGGGGGATCTGGTAATAGGTTCCTTTTTGCATGACAGTCCCAACAACTGGGGCTGTTCCTGCAGGGTGGAAGAACTATCAAGGTGCTTTTTTTCCCAGTGTAGCACAGGAAGAGTCCAGGTGCACTGCGGAAGGAAGGAGCATGTCCCAATGGCCACCATCCACCAGCAGTCAGCTGGTGTGGAGGGGAGCATTTGGGGCACACTCCCATTTCAGAAAAGGCACTGCCGGGATGATGCCAGGACATCGTGGGATGCAGGTAAGGTGCAAAAAGGGCCAAAATAAGGTTAAAGTGAGTAGGCAGATCCTTGTGGAAAGTGAAAAGGAAGTGCTTCTTCTTGCATAGAAAGCATGCACTAAGAGCATGGATACAGGTATGGGGTCCTTTCCCATGGTTGTTCAGTCTGTGACAGTCATGCAATTGCTCCAGGTGTGTTTTCCAACATCTAGGGGGATTGTGTGAATCCCCCTACAGTTATCCTTGTGGAGTAAGGATGTTACAAGACAGGTTTTTTGTTCTCCAAACCTGTAGCATAGTATAATGATTTGAGTGTTGGACTATGACTCCAGAGACCAGGGTTTGAATCTCTGTTCAGCCATGGAAACCCACTGGATGACCTTGGGCAAGTCACACTCTCTCAACCTCAGAGGAAGGCAAAGGCAAACCTCCTCTGAACAAATCTTGCCATGAAAACCCCTTGATAGGTTCACCTTAGGATTGCCATTAAGCTGGAAATGACTTGGAGGCACACAACAACAAAGCATTTCAAGGAATATAGTTCACAAGGATAGGACTGGATACAGGCTCAGGGTGTTTTCTCCTGACACCCCCCAGTATGTGTTACCTGAGGTGATGGCCTCATTCTATCTAGCAGTAAGGCTGATCCTGCCGGCAAAACATCTGCAGAAGCAGTGTGAACAAGGAGAGTTTTTTGCTAGTTTATTAATGCTAACATTGTTGGACTGTTTAAGCTAGGCAATACAGCCCACATTTAGCTGCTGAACTATAACTCCCATCACCGTCATTACTGGTCATGCTTCTGGGCCTAACATATTTTGAAGCCAAGCAACACCTGAAGGGCCTCGGGTTCCCCAGCCCTGATGTAAACCATCAGCAGCTCTAATGCCTTTGCTCCCAACTGCGTCTTTTAATTTTTCAGTAACCCCATTCTCTTGTAACGGCCCCAGCTACTTTTTACCTAGAAGCTTTCAGAAAATGAAGGTTTCTTTTGTTAGCTGATTTTTGTTTTTTGCTATACTCTAGCACTAGTTATAGGGTTCATACAGCAACCCTGCCTTACAGGTCTACTGGCTGCTGGTCTCTTCCCTGGCACAGTTCAAAGTGCTTTTTATAAGCAATAAAACCCTACCATCTGACAGACCATATCCCCCTATAGGAGACTGGGACCCAGATTCTGAGAGCCTCAGAAGAAGCCCTTCATTCAGTCCTTCCGCCTTCATGGGAACAGGTGTTGGAGACTTGAGGTAAGTCCTGCCCAATGGCTCTGGACCTCCCCCTCCAGGGATGTTAGAATGGTCCCCTTCTTACTGACTTTACTTCATCAGGCAAAGACTTCTTTTCTTTATTTCAATGGATTTTAAGAACTGATTTTTTTTTAAAAGAAAGACCTTTTGAGAGGATTCTGTATTGTATTAAATTATACTATGCTTCAACTGCTGTTTTCCCCTTTTAAAGCATATGTTTTAATTGTTTTAATCTTGTTGATAATTCAGTTTTATTTTAAATTTGACCTTTAGTCTGTTTTTAACTATTAAATTAGTTAAAACAATTTTAATTTATAAACCACCTTGAGTCCCAATCTTGGGGAAAAAGGGAGGGTATAAATAAATTTAATACTGGGGGAGATGTTAGTGATAAAAAGAGACATGGGACTTTTCCGGAGTGGTCTAGACCAGTGGCAGTTTTTTCAATGTAAGCCTTGGGTTTTGCAGGGTTTTGCCAGGTGTTGTCACCTGCATGACCATCAGGGTTGTTTGTTTGTTTTTGGTGTTGTTTCTGGTCACTTCTTGGATCTGCACTAGGACTCTTCCAAAGGTTTTTAAAGATTGAGGCATGGTTTGCTTCTCTGGTCATAAGGTCTGAAGGCCAAGTTTTCTCCTCACTGAATTCTTTTTAAAAGAGTTTCACTATAGTGCTCAAAAATACTCAAAAAGAGAAAGGAGAAGAGATTAATTTTGTTCCCATGAAGCTCAGATGTAAAAAGAACCTCAATGGAGGGTAGAAATAGAATGAAGTCGCTAGTGCTGACTATTGGCAGAAAATAGTCTGGGACAACAGTAGCATTGTTTGGTAAAATCTAAAATAAAGAAAAAAAGTAAAAGGAAAGTGGGAAACCCCTGAGAATTAAGGCATCAAATGACACAAGCTCCCAACACATTTGTCCCACTGTTGCATTTATTGACTTCAGCAGTGTTAATGAGGCACATTTTTAGTTACATTTAGGTATAAAACATTTGCTGTGCTTCTCTGGGAGGCCTAAGTCAGCTTAGGTTCCGATTTTGGAGCTTTCCAGAAGGCAAGATGGAGATCCATTGTGCAGGATGTAGCCAGGAACTGAGTGCTGGCAATTGTTCAGTGTTAGATTTTCAGTTTCCTTTTGTTTGGTTGGGTTTTTTTCTCTTCCTTGTTCTACCTGCAGCATATATTTATGACTGTCAGCTGCCTAACTAGCCTTCTGGTGTATCCATGTGCTTGAAGCTATGTATTTTAAAACAAACTCATAGCCCACTCCTTGAGGATGCTTTGCTTGTACGTTACCACAGTAACCAGGGAAGCAGCCTCCTAAGTCTGCTGCGTGAGTCCTCAACCACTTTAATAGCCTTATTGGCAAAGCCCGTAGCCCACAATGATATAACCAGAGCCTTTGAGAGAAATGGCCCCCTTTTAATGAGGAAAACTCCTGCTCACTCACAACTGTTAATGTCGTAAAGGGGCAATTTTATGGCTAAGTCAGAAATAAATAAATAAACGTTAAAAGCTTCCATTTTAACATGAGGCCAACGAGACACACAAGCATCCAGGGTTGCCAATTATTTTAACAGTTCCAACCTGTTTCTACAGTGCACGCCCTCCTTTTTCTCTCATGGGGAAATGAGAGCATTTCTGATTAGCTCTTCAGAAAGGGAAGGAAACACATTATGAGCATTTATAGAGAATTGCACCATGCAATTGTCTTGAGAAAACAACAAATCATTGCCTGCAGATGAAAGACTGAACAGGTGCTGCTTGACTTTACACAGCAGCAGGAGCAACACAACAATCTCTGGTTGCAACTACTGTTTGAGGTGGCAACACAAGGAGCAACACAACAACCTCTGGTTGAAATGTCTGTTCAAGATTTTATCTGCCCTTTGTTATGGTATCTTGACTCTGTCCCAGCACTGTGGGTTTTTTCCCCTTTAACAGAAGGGTCACTGGGAGTTGGAGTTGCCCAGGACTTATTCCAACCCACAGACTGCTCATGATAATATATGGAATAGAATTACACATTTCAGTTCCATATACTTGTCAAGTTTCCCACATCCCACATTACAACACCCTGCCAGTCCATGTGAATGTTCCTGAAGATGAACCCCTCAGAGACTTACTCTGTCCCGCAGTGTAGGATCCAGGCAGTGGTACTCATAGTTGTGGTGCTGCAGTGAATCTGCTCTGGGTTTTATTCCAGCCTTTAAGGAAAATGAAACTGGAGGAGATAACCCTTAACCCCAAAATAATTTCAGCACCTTGGATAGCTCCTTGGAAGTCTGCAATAAAACTGGAAGCAGATTCAATGCACCCTCAACATAGAAGCCACTGGCAGCTGCTGAGTATCATCTCAGAGAACCTCTTTTGTGCAAGTTCTTTCACCTGCATGTGTTAGGATGAATAATTACAGTAATCTGTTCCTCATTACAGGGAAAAAGGAGGAGGAGGATGCTCCTTTTCAGTGTTCTCCCTATATTTGAGTGTTCCAAAGGGTTACGAACCTATTTTTTTCCCCACACAGAAATTATATCTATCTGTCTATATATTGTTGTGGGCCATCAAGTCATTCCTGACTTTTGGTGATCCTAAGAAAAACCTGGGGCTAGGAGTATGTGGTGTGTCCAATGTCACTCAGTGGGTTCCTATGGCTGAGTGGGGAATCAAACTCTCATCCCCAGGATTGTAATCCAACACTAAAATCATTACACCACACTGAGTCAGAGGTAGAGACAGAGACCAAAACACTCTACAGAAAACAGGTGTGTGTGTGTGTGTTTCTCTGCAGAATAATTCCTCTGCGAAACTTAAGGATATTTAAGTGCCAGGAGAAAACTGGAAAAAAAAATCCCAATGATCTATTATTCTGTCCAGTAGGGCTTCCAAACTGTCAGGAACCTCCCCACCACCACCTTTTTTTTTATCTGAGAAGAAATAATTACAACAATTCTTCCCATACCTAGTGTGCCACCATAAGCTCAACTGAGATACCAGCTGCCATCTTGCTCCTCCCTACTTACCTATCAGTAGCCATTGCACCTGGCTTCAGCAAAAGAAAATATGGGACAGCAAGGCCCCTCCCATCAGTCCTGGCAAGAGTCCAGCTAGTATTCATCTTCTTGCAATCCACAATGGTCTCCATTGCAGCTGGACATCATAAGAACTGCTGTGTAACTTCAACAACTGGTGCCACAGTTTATTTACTTTCTTCTTCCTTCCCTTTCAGTTCTTCTATTTCTGTTTTGTCTTTTTAGACCTATCAGTGGTGAATGATCAAGTTTCTATTCTGTATGTGTATACTTAATACATTTCAGGCAATGACAATTAACAACAACAACAACAACATAATCATCATTATCCAGGAGATCTGTCTATTGATTCAGTTTCTGGGCATCAAACATTTTGCACCACAAGTATATGATTTAGCTCTAGGTACTACAGTAATGTCATACACTGTGCAAGAATTAGATTACTTTGTCATGAGTGGTTCCTTGTTGATTAAAGGAAGCCCCAAGTTTGAACAAATCGTTGAGTTTAATTTGCATTCTGGTCTACTTGGACAAGAGTCTGTTCTGCCATAGGTTGACAAGGGAAGAGGACAGAACCTAGAAATGTTATTTTTAAAACCAAATTGTTGCTGTGAGTCATGACATTTTAAATAATGTTAGCATCACACACACACATTAGCATTACTGTTACTCCATTGCTGTTGTTGTTGTTCTTGTTGCTGCTGTTCTTGTTGCTGCTGCTCCTCTCCCTCCTCCTTTGTGCTTTAAAAATAGAAAATTAGAAATAAACACACACTCAGATGACCCTGAAACATCAAGATTTCTATGATTAATGAATAAAAGTTGCTTCTCAGACCAACCAGTTTGTTTTATGTTGACACATGAAAAAAGGATAATCCAAAAGGATATTGTTGATGGGAGTAGTGCACTAGGCTCACTGGGCCATTTGGACTAAGAAAGAAAATGGAGTGTCAGCAAGATGATTCATGAACCTTCTCATACGAAGCCTGGCAGCAGCAGTGCAGATCCAGCTGCTGGTGGTGAGATTCCAAGCGAGTTGGCAATGAGCCTTCCACAATTCCAGCAGCAGAAACAGTATAACATCTGCAAAAACTCCTCACATATCATGTGCATTGTAGATAATGGCCATGAAGGATGTGAGCTCAAGTGGGAATGCCAGCAACTGCAGCAGCTCCAGGTTTCCAAAGAGTCCACTGTCCTAGATCACTGTATCATCAGGACTACAGGTTTTGGACCATTTAGCTGGACTTCCTTCATTCCTGCTTTCTCAATCAGCAAATCCTGAAGCAATCTCCCAACTTTTACCTGTCTTGCCCCTGTGACATCACAACAGTTCATCCCATGACATAACAAGAAGCCATCCATTTAACATCCCAAGGGCCTTGGTCTCAGGTTTTGGTCCAGAAATCTGAGAAAGATGAATTGATAACCCTATATCCAACTGCTATCCAGACACAACCCTGCTGAAATCAGATGATGTAAGGCATGTTGAAGGAGGCTTTTGAACACATGATGTACTGCCATAGAGCCCTTTTATGCAAGGAGGATCTTGAGCCTAATGAGGTTTCATGCATGGAGGAGCTCTTTAAGTGTGCATATAGGACACTGTCTTATAGTTCCCCTCAGATACTGTTGCAAGTGGGACCTGGATGCATCAGTAACAGTGGTCAGGTGGTCAGGTTATCCCATCTAGCCCCATAACCCTACAAAAGTATATATACAGCTCGACATACACCTAGGCAGAAAAAACAAAATGCACAAATATAGGATGGAAGACACCTGGCTGGACAACAGTACATGTGAAAGGGATCTAGGAGTCTTAGTAGACCACAAACTGAACATGAGTCAGCAGTGCGATGTGGCAGTCAAGAAAGCCAACACAATTCTTGGTTGCATCAATAGGAGTATGGTGTCCAGACTGAGGAAAGTAATAATACTACTCTATTCTGCTTTGGTTCGACCTCATCTGGAATATGGTGTCCAGTTCTGGGTACCTCATTTCAAGAAGGATATTGACAAGCTGGAACATGTTCAGAGGAGGTGGTGGTGAGTCTGGAAGTCATACCCTATGCAAAGAGACTTAGGGAGCTGGGTATGTTTAGTCTGCAGAAAAGAAGTTTAAGAGGGGACATGATAGCCATCTTCAAATATTTGAAAGGTTGTCATATCGAAGCAGGAACAAGCTTGTTTTCCACTGCTCCAGAAACTAGGACAAGGAGCAATGGATTCAAGCTACAGGAAAAGAGATTCCACCTGAACCTCAGGAAGAACTTCCTGGTGGTCAGAGTTGTCTGGCAGTGGAATATGCTGCCTCAGAGTGTGGTGGAGTCTCCTTCTTTGGAGGTTTTTAAGCAGAGGCTGGATGGCCATCTGTTGGGAGTGATTTGATATGTGTTCCTGCATGGCAGGGGGTTGTACTGGCTGGCCCCTGGGTTCTCTTCCAACTCTATGATTCTATGACTCTATGACATGGAATAACATTTCCTATCCTTGTCATGTGTAATGTGCCTAATTATCAGTAAAATTAATATAACTATACTGAATGTAAACTCTTTTTAAGCTATCTCCTTTCCTATTCATAATCCTATATTTACCATGAATGTACCTGATGGCAGGTATTAATGAAGGATCTTTACACAATCATTCTGAACTCTGTCAGATTTGCCCCTGAATATAAAAGGGTTGCTCTGTTAAAGAAGGAATCATCTTGATTAATACCAGCTGAAGCTGACCTATAGAATTAATTATTGAAATGTGAATCAATACCATTGAACCATTGATCCACACTATCTGAAGGACCACATGCTCCCATATGAACCCACCTGTGTTTTGAAAGCCTCTGCAAAGGACCTTCCCTCTGTCCCACCACTCTCACAGACACATCTGGTACAAACTATCCTATCTCAGTCCCAGCACAGCTGATAAAATAAACAAAACTGAATAACTCCCAGCTTGTTACTTACTTTCAGGCAGTAAGCACAGAGTCATAAATAAAGTCCAACAGCATTCCAAGGTAGGGAGTATCCAAAGTCAGCCCGAGTATTCATGAAGGTATCCAGCAGGCTGGAAGGTCAGATAAGCTCCAACAACTGGAGGGGAAGGACGTCAGCTATATAGGTCTGAAGCCTAGTGCAGCTGTGGCTTGATTAATTGTTGCTGGTTATAAATTCTGAGAAAGTGAACTGGGTCTCTCTTTGCTGTCTGTGCTCTGCAAAGCTGGGTACAGGTAAGTGCTCTTCTATGTCTAAAGAAGTAGGACTCTCTGCTGGAGCTGGCACTGCTCCCTGTTCTGTTTGTGACACTGTAACCTCTTCCTGTACAGCAGGTCCTGGCATTCCCCCTGTCTCAGCCTTTGGCATGTCTTCTATTTCAGACTCTGAGTCAGAATCCATATTCTGGAAGCAGGGCATGACGAGAACATAGGAAAGGGCCTTCTCCCCTCCTGGAACCTACTTCCAAAAGAAATTAGACTAGCACCTCCATGCTATCATTCCACAGGCAGGCTGTTAAGATTTTTTTTTTTTGTTTTTTGTTTCTTTAGTTTCAACAGGCTTTGGAAGATTGACCACTCAAGGGCACTGGGCCTTGCAGAACTGTGCTGCAGCACAGTCTATTATGTTTTCTTTATTTCTTGCTTTCAATAGCTATGGTTTTTACTAAAAAAAATTGTTTGAATTTTACGGCTAGTTTAATGATATTTTTGACTTTTGTATTGGAATATTCTTTAGCTATGCTTCTTTCAACTGTTGTAAATTGCCTTGAGTCCAAGACTGGGAAAAGGGTGGGATAAAAATAAAATATAACAATATAATAAGAGTAATACATAGGTAAACACTACTGGATCAGTGATTCTGCTCCAATCAGGACTAACAATAAAATGTAGGCCTTTGAAAGACAATTTATATAATACAGATATTTTTAACCAAAAAATCCATTTTAAAAGTATGCCAACTGACTAAATGAAAATGTTCTACTATGAGCCGAGTCATAAAACCATTCTGAAGCTGTGAAGCTACTTCTTTTCTGTGTTTTTCCTTTAATACAGATGCAGTGAAACGGTCTCATGCCAGCCTCCCACATACATAGTATGATAAATTGACTGCTTTACAAGAAAACACACACATATTACACAGCAACCAATTTTCTCCAGAACAATATAAATATTAATCTTTCCTGTTTAGAAGTTCTCTTTCTTAGTATCATATGCAACATTTACAGGAAATTTTTCCTCCAACTTCAGAGTGTAGATTTATAGTAGATTTGATGGTAGATTTCTGGAATCTCTAATACAAGTATTTATCTGAATATAATCTGAGAGTTGAGAGAGTTCTAGGAAGTAGTAAGCAATGTCCTGTTAGCTAATTTGGAGGTTGAGAGCACTCTGGTATAAATATGATGACTGTATTATTCACCTGTGTTAAAATGGTTACTTACTAAAAGAAAACCTACTGGAGATTTTAGTCAGAACTCTCTGTGTAGTACTGTATAAATACAGGGTAATAATTATTTTAGAACAGGGACAGGGACAACTTTCAGAGGTTATTTTTGTTAGTCTGTCCTGGCAAATCAAAAATCAAAACAATTCAATGTTTCTTGTGATACCTGAAACCTGATTTAGGGTACTTGACTGTGAATGCTAGTAATGAAGTGCCATAGACAACCCCCTCCAGGCAGTTGTAGTCAGAAAAGGAGGTCCACCAGCAGAAGTCTCCATATTGTAGCAGCAGAGAGATTCACTGCCATTGGTCTACAGCCACTGCCTCTTCAGCATGGGGTCTGGAAGTGGCACATGTCAGGGGAGTAACAATAATGGGTGGAGATCTACAGCAACCTAAGCCTCCTTGACCCCCTGAAGCAGCCCAGAAACTAAGCCACCTCCAAACAGTCATAGTTAATTCCCAGCCACCACCAGTACTGGTGTCACTGGGAGGAGAACTGATTGCAAGGTGGGGGGGGGGTAGTGGCCAAAACGTCCACCTCTGCACTTCCTGCCATGTCTGCAATAAGTTGGCAGGGAAGAAATGGGTGGTAGCTATGCCACAGATTCTCCCCGCCATTGATTCTAGGATTGCTTTGTCATTGCAGAATAAACTTTTGTGAACTAATGACAGTCCTCCTGAACACATGTAAATCATGAAGTAGACTTTGGTCCACAAAGGCAAATGCTGTGTACTAACTCTTTGGCAGGAATCTTTTTGGTGGTCATACACATGTGTAAATTCCCTTAGACCCTTAGAAATTCCCTTAGATTACACCTTCTTGGCCATCCTCAAGTAGACATATTCAGTTCATGGTTGTGAAAGCAGAATTCCACAAATGTAACCACTTCACTTGGGCCTAAATGCTACCATTAGTCCTGAGCAGAGCAGAAGCACTAAATCAACTAGATTAATCTTTGTGTTGATTCAGCATTCATCAGTTGATTCAACTGGTCTATTCTAGTTTGGTTACAACAGGATTCCAGACATGCAGTTGCCTATTCTTGGGTGGTGCATAACTGACTCTCGGTGCCCTGAATGCCTCACTTTAGTCACTGGGATTGCTAAAATAGCCACTGTGCTTTTCCCATTGTACATTAGGACAACATAACAGGAACACTGGCAGATACACAATAAGAGTGTAATTGTTCACTCATTTCATTCTTGATGGAAGCAGCAAGTAATTTTAGCAACTTTCTTCCTGCCATGAGAAAATTTTTAGAGACTGTATCTTTTGAAGACTATTTGCAGTTTGGGACTTACTGTGCACAAATCCAGATATGGTATTTTTCCATGGAAAACAGCATTTTCCGTGTAGGAAGCAGCATTTTTTAACCATGAAGATTCTCTTCAGTTCATCCCATTCCAGGATTCTTCTCATTAAGATTTCCTGACATTCAAGAAACATCTTTTTCAAATCTTTTTCAAATCTTTTAAATTTTTTTCCACCCCTAACATACAACCAGTTGCACAATTTCGGTAATCAGCAGAAGGGTAACATAGAGCAGGGTCTGAGTTCACTTGAATGAAATAAAACATGATTATTTTTGGTAGAATTTCTTCATTCCACCGATCCATCGTTGATCAGTATATACCAGTATGCATGTTTTTTTAAATTAGTCTCCTACCCAGACATCATCATCAGTCATCATTTGATTGATTGTCTGATTGATTGACCGATATCTTACCTCTTCCCCAGATCCAGAACTCACTGCTGGATCTAGACATGCTCAACTTCAGCAAAAGGTCTTCATTGTCACCAAGATCCCTACATTATGTCCCTGCATGCCACTAAGGTATGATGACATTTTACATCATTTTCCTTCTTTATCCTCCATTAACTGGTATCCAGGTAAATCCTCATAATCCAGATCCATAGAGGTTTGAAGATGTCCTTTTCAGTCATATCAAAAAAGGTACCACTGAGTGCACATTTCAGCTTGAAATAAGCTTGAATATGTACATGTCTGGGTCTTTTTATATTCTAGCCAAGTTATGGGCCAATCTGTTTATGTCTGTGCTACTCTCTGCTACCTGTCATGGAGCTTGTCACGTATGCAGCCCAAGGGAGCAGACATGACCCAGTGAAGCAAAGAAGTTCAGGTGAGAACAATTTCAGAAGGTCAGACACAAAGCCCAAAGCCACTTTTAGGGTTAGTGTTTTACCGTCTTATAGCTCTTGCTGTAAAATAACCTCAAAATCAGTTCCAGCTGTTGGCAGACTTCATCCCTTTGGTCTGTTTTATATCTCGGAGAAAGGAAGGAAATAACCACTTTTAAACACTGTTCCCTCTCCTTATTCTCTGTCTCCCACACACACCCAGTCTGTTTTCTCTTCCCTACCATGAACTGCAACGATATCATGAAACCAAGACCGCAGTCTTCCCACTAGCCTGTTGTAATTTTTTAATACTTCCTGCAGGGTTATTCATCAAAAAGAGCAATGTGAATACACCATGCTGGAAAAGAGAGGCATTTCTCTCATCAAGGTTATGGGAAGGAGCAAATCAGGTGGTGCTATCATACCATCATGTCATCATGACATCACAATGGGAAAGCACAGAGAATTCTAAAAGTCTACAAAACGCTAGTTATGCTATAAGCAACAACATTTAGCATAGCAACGTAGGATTGGGAAATCTGCTTTTCCAGAAACTTTTTTTTTTTTTTTTTTTGGAAGGAGAGAAACAGTTGCCAAGCTCTGATATCTGATGACAAACCAGATATATCTGTAGATAGATGGAGGAAGAGAGAGAAAGAGAAAGAGATAGAGATCTCTGTGTGTGTGTGCATACTTGCTTGCAGATATGTATACTGAGTAACAGGAAATGTATAATCTGTCCTATACCAGAGACATGGAGTAAATAACTCTGTTTTCAGTGGATAAAATTGAGCTATTTAAAAATCTCAAATTCACATTAAATTCAACCTGTCACCATGGCCATTTCTGCACTAGGCTGTTATAGTGCTATTATTCCACTTTCAACATCCTATGGAATCCTGGGGTTTGCAGTTTAGGGAGGGGCCTCAAAGGCCTAGTGCAGGAATGGCTCATGACATCTATTGAGTGCATAATTGTTACCCTGACTTCTGGGAGTCCCGTGGGGGACACTTTGATTTGCTCCAAGTTATAAAGGTTGGGGAAATTAGCAGAGCCCTGGCATTAGCAAAACGAGGGGCAAGGTAACCCAGCAGGATCTTTTACCCAACTTTACAGGGTCAGGCCAAGCAAAAAGCCAGACAAATATACCAAATAAATGGGTTTTATTGAATGAATATATTCTCACGCACCAACACACTCACTCATTCATGCACACAAGGCTTACTGAGAAGAAAAAGAGGTGAAAAATGGATAGGGTATATAGCAAAGGGAATACAGAGGTGGTGATACTGTACCTATCTTGAGGTCTTCAGTCTGGGAAGCAGTGAGAAGAACGGAGCTCAGCGAAGAGATGGCTGAGGGGATCACTCACTAACAGAGTGCCAATCTGCTAGCATGGCAGGGAGTTCTCCAAAGAGGCCCTCAAAAACTAGAACTACTTATAGGGCAGAACGCACCTCAAGGGCAGGCCCTCTCCCGGGAAGAACAACGGCCACAACAAAGGAAGGAATGTCAAACAATGGCAACTTGGTCATTTGCATGATTGGTTTATACTGGGTTGCTGGTGTGTAGGGTTGTGGCTGTGCAGGGTTGCAGTATTGGTTTATGTAGATGGACCTCACCTTGTAGGATTTTCCAGAGTCAAAGTTGCTCAACCTGGGGAAAACATGCTAATCCCCTCAAATTGGCTATCCTTGGTTGAGGACCCTTTGTTTATGTGGATGTGTATAGCCTGGGGTCTCCTTGGGCTATGTGGCTGGAGATTTTTCTGGTCTTGACCTGTTTTCGGTTGTTCGACCTCTTTGCCTATGTGCCCATTTGAACAACCTCTCTGGCATGGTGGGCATATTTGATATCAAATTTATAGTCCCCGGGATAGGGTATGCCAGTGAGGTAACAAAATGACAAGAAGCAAATGCAAGTTTTGCACAACTGCTTCACAAAAACACCTCAGCCTGTGTTTTGGGAAATCTTTAAGATGGAGAAGCGCTGTAGTTTGGTACAGCAACCAAACTGCCACATTCATCTACTGCACCTGACTTTCCCTTTATTGGTTCACAGAAATGATTATGAAAAGAATTCTTTCTTTTCAGTCTTATGGAAGTGGTGTCTTCAAGTACGTTGTAGTTAAACCACTAAAGGCTTTTCAGGTGACAACAGACGTTTTAATTGTTCCCAGAAGACAAAATTGATATACCAAAGATTCACAACCAAGAGCGTTGTTGTTGGAATGTGCAGTCTGAATAGCTTAAAATTTTGTTTGGTTTGGACTTTTTTGCGAAGTCCTTTCAAAAAACCAGACATTTCCTGGGAGAAATCCCCTCCATTATGTGCCTCTCTGTATTGCAATGGTGGAGAATTTTGTTTTGTTCATGGTTCCTAAGAACTCATCACCCATTCACATATTTCTTCATACACAGGATGGAAAGAAATTTAAGTTTAAAATAAATCAATGAAGGAACAAATAAAACATAGTGTTGTCTACTCCTAATTTGCAGTAACCAGCACATGGGAGTTTCCCATGGTCATTGCAATATCCTTGGCTTGTCTTTCCTTTTCTTCCTTTTTCTGCTTTCTCCGTAGAGCTAGGTGTAAAGCTAATGGATTAAGAGACTGAACTCAGTGCCAATTGTGACCTGCAGCTCTGTGCTTCCTCTTGGTCAGTTGTTCTTCCATTTGGTCAAAATATTAGTCATAATTCTAAATTGCAAAATTTCTTACTTTTGGTCACAAAGTAGACAACTGGAGGATTCTGCTTACAGATGCACAATGGTATAAAAAGCAAAAATAATTCTAAGGGATGAGTGAAGAGACAGGGGCAATGTTCATGTTCCCAAACAGATGTTTTAGATTCTAAAATACAGAACAAGGGCAGGCAACAGGTAGTTCTCTGGATGTTCTTGGACTTCTACATCCCTAGAATTGAAGGATTTCAATACAAATCCAACATTGGCTGGATTCCTGTTGAGGGATTTAAGCAAGTGTAAACACCATAGTTATAATACTCAGCAGTGAATTCAGGACCAATCTCTCCCCGCTCTTTTCCAGTCTCCACTTACCAGGAAGCAGCCACTGTGATCAAGGTTGGCCTGTTCTCCTGTTGACTACAAAGCAGCTGGTTGATTGTCCCATCCCTTCCTGCACAGTATACAAGACCTGTTCCCTTTAATCAATCAGTTCTCAAAGCCTGCTGGATTAAAAGAGGTTTTACTTCCTTGAAGAAAGATAGTAAGGAGGGTGCCAATCTACCCTCTCTGGGAAGGGAGTTCTAGAGCTTGGGTGAGCCACAAAGGCCCCCTCTGTGTTCCCACCCAATGCAACGGTGAGGGTGGTGGGACAGAGAGAAAGGCCTCCCCAAAAGATCTCAAAACACAGGCAGCCTCATATGGGAGAATACGGCTCTTCAGATAACCTGAACCTGAGCATAACAAGCACTTTGAATTGTACCTGGAAACAGATTGGCATCCAGTGGAGTTGTTGTAGTGAAAGAATTGCATGATCCCTGTAGCCAGCCCTAGTTAACAATCTAGCTGTAGTTCTTTGGGCCAATTGAAGTTTCTAAGCACTTTTCAAAGGCAGCCCCATGTAGTTTGCATTTTAGTAACCCAAACAGGATGTTTCTACTTAAGGTATGTATCATGGTGTCTGGATTCAAGGTCTCTAGAAATGGGTGCAGCTGGTGAACAAGGCTTAATTATTAAAATGTACCCCTGGCTTTTGCTGAAACCTGAGCTTTCAGGTTTAGGGTTGAATTCAAGTATACACCCAGGCTTCCAAACTGTGGCTGTTTCTACACTACACTGTTATAGTGCTCTTATTCCAATCTCAACATCCTCAGGAATCCTAGAGTTTGCACTTTAGGGAGGAGGATTTGGAATTCTCAGCCAGAAAGCTCTTTGGCCTCGGTAAACTACAAATCTCAGCATTCCACAGAATGTTGAAAGTGGAATAATAGCATTATAAACAGGGTAGTGCAGAAATAGCTTGTATCTTCAGTGTGAATGTAATCCCATCTAGAACAGGATGAATCCCCATTCCCTGATCTGTCTTTTGACAGACTTATAGACTAAGACCACCTCTGTTTTGTCTGGATTAAGTGTCAATTTGTTCCTCTTCATCCAGACCATTTTTTAAATTTATTTTCATTACTTTCCAGAATTACATTATAAAAAAACCCCAGAGGGTAAGGAGAGTGCAAAGGAAATTTAGGACCACAGTACTGACAATAATAATACTAATTATAAACATTTTTCTTAAATTATTTAGCTGGTATTTCCTATAATACATGTTGAGTCCCTCTTTCTTCCCTCTACCCCCTGTAGCCCACTCACTCCACCCACCCGTCCTCAAGAAGTGAATGATTAATTATTTATTCCTTACTCTCTTAATTGTCCATTATAATTTTAACTAGAGCATCCATTATTTTCCCTAATTACCACCGTTACTCACACAGGTCCACTATTTCTTACAAAATTATTATTATCTATCATATTGTTAACAGAGCACACATCCTTTAACATACTCAAACCACATATATGTAAATAAATTTAGAGTTTCATAAATTAACATTCAATTTTATCGAAAAGTTATTAATTGGTATCTTGTTCGGCATGATTGGTCATATTTTTCTTACTGTATTTAATTATATAACTATAATTATCCCTTAAATTCTATTACTCTAATTTTGTTAAGACATTTACATGGATCAACTCAAAGTTTTAATCCCTAAAGATGCCTTATTTCCCCATAAGTGTTCCCATAGGGGTAACACAATCTTCCATCCATCATTAGATTGAGTCATGGGTTTTTCCTGCATCAAAGTCCAAATTCTATCATATTCTAACATCTCATAAAGTTTCAGTGTCCAGTCCTCTATGTTTGGAGATTCGACTTGTTTCCACCATTGTGTGTAACTTACCGTAACCTTGTAGCTATAACCATGTATAGTAGGACCATTTTTTGTGTTCTGTCTAATCTGGGTAGAGAATCCATTATGTTCAACAAATATAGCTCTGTAGTTATTGGAAATTTAATCTTAAATGTTTCAGAAATTACTCCGTGAATCTCTTTCCAACATTTTCTAGCTTTCAGACAGGTCCACTATACATGGTAAAAAGTACCTTTAAGTTCACATTTCCGACAAGTCTCCTTTCCACCACTGTGCATTTTTGCTAACCGCGATGGTGTTAGGTACCATCTATGGATCATTTTGTACAGGTTTTCTCTTAAGCTTGCTGGTTGCAATAAATCCCATGTCTGCATCCATGACCTTATCCATTCATCTAATGGAATAGAATGACCTATATTCCTAGCCCATTTTAACATACTGTCCTTAATTACTTCTTGTTCCAGATACCTGTTCAATAGTATCCTGTAAATTTTCCCCACTTTGTGATTTACCTCTGTACTCAATAATTTGTCAAACTCTTTTTCTTTCACTTCAAATCCATCCATCTTTTCATCTTTCTTAAACCTTTCTTTTAGTTGTCTTAATAATAACCAATGTGTGGTGAGGCCTTGATCCTTTAATTCTTCTACCGATTTAAACTGCATAGCTCCCTCCTGGGATTTTAAAAGATCTTTATACGTACTCCATTTGTCTAATCTGGATTTTTCTCTTTTATAAAATGCTTCATGAACTGAGACCCATGAAGGGATTTTTAAGTAGAATCTCCTGTTATATTTTAACCATGCCCTTAGAAGACCTCTTCTTATAAGATGGTTTGTAAATCCTTTATCTACTTTGGCTTTCTCATACCATAGGTACACATGCCAGCCAAAATAGATATCTTTCCCTTCTAACTGTAATAATCTTTAATTCAGTCTAATACCATTCTAAACAATTAGCGTAATAATATAATTTATATTATAAATAATATAATTTTAAATAATATAATTTTAAAGGCCCATTCCTGCTCTTTCTTTAATGTCTATTAATATTTTTTGTTTTATTCTTGTTTTTTTCTTTTTCCACATATATTTCATCAAGTTTTTATTCCATTCTCTGAAAGGGATATCGTTTATTAGTATAGGTAGATTTTGAAATACAAAATTCATTTTAGGCAGTATATTCATTTTTATAGCTGCTATCCTACCTAGTAATGATAAATCTAATTTCCCCCATTTCTCCATTGCTGCTTTTATTTTCTTCGAAACTCTTTTATAATTATTATCAAAAAGCTCAAAGTTGTTTTTCGAAATTACTATGCCTAAATATTTGGCTCTCTTTGTTATTGTAAAATTGGTTTTTTCCCCTAACTCTTGTTCTTCCATCTTTGACATTTTTTTTTGTTATTATATAAGTTTTCTCTTTATTAATTTTAAAACCTGAAAATTCTCCAAACTGCTGTAAAATGTTCATTAATAAGCTTATATCTTGTATATGATCTTCTAATGTTACCAGTAAGTCATCTGCAAATGCTCTAATTTTATAGGAATGATTTTTACTTTTAATACCTTGAATTTGTTGCTCTTGTCAAATATTCCTGTTTAATATTTCTAATACTATGATAAATAATAAGGGAGATAAAGGGCAACCTTGCCTAGTCTCTTTTTCAACAGATAAAGTTTCAGTTCTTTCTCCATTTATAATTATTTGAGTTTTCTGTTTTTTATATATAGATTGAATCCATTTTATAAAATTATCCCCTAGGTTAATCCTATTAAACGCCTCTTTCATAAATGGCCAACAAAGGCCATTTCTGCACTGCACTGTTATAAACTATTATTCCACTTTCAACATCCTATTGAATTTTGGGGTTTGTAGTTTAGGGAGGGGCCTTTAGAATTCTCAGCCAGAGAGCTCTTTGGCCTCAGTAAACTACAAACCCCAGAATTCCACAGGATGTTGAAAGTGGAATAACAGCACTATAACAGGCTAGTATGGAAATGGCCTAACATTATCAAACGCCTTTTTGGCATCTAATAATATGAAAGCTAATTTCTTTTCATTATGTCTATGGAAATATTCTAGTATATCATTCATCCAGACCATTATTGATGATAAGCACTTATTTAGAACTGAGATAGCTTCCTTGGACTGAGATGGAAAGGAGTAATAGAGTAAATATCATCTGCATACCAGTGGCACTGGATTCCAGTACTCCAGACAATCTTTCCTAGTAATTTCATGTATATGTTAAACAGGATGGAGAACAAAGCTGAACTTTGAGGAGCATCACAACGCATAGACCACAGGCTTGAACAGAAGCCCCCAGCAGGAAGGAACAGAGTCACTGTAAACAAGGCCTCCAAATCCTATCCAAGCATGAATAGCCTGGAATGATACCATGGTTCATATTATTAAAAGCTGCTGAGAGGCTCAAAAGAACCAACAGGAACACATTTCCTCGGGCCATCTCCCAGTGTGAGTCATCACACTGGGAGATATCACCAAAGCTGCCTCTGTCCCACAGCCAGGTCTGAAATGTATTTGAAATTAATCTAGATAAGCCATATCATCCAGAAACCCCTGAAACTGGGTGGCCACCACATACTCCAGTACTTTTCCCAAAAATGGAATATTGGAAAGTGGCTGGTACTTTCCAGTATGGTGGCATCCAGAATGGGATTTTTCAACAACAGTCTAATAGCTGCCTCCTCTGCCCTGTTTAACCAAGGCATTTATACTCCCACTCCCTCTACCCATTCAGCCAGTCCCCCTCTGGCTTTTGAAGGAAGCCAGGAAAGGCAAAGCTTTAAAACACACGTGGTGGCCTTTTGAAAATGGAATTTTAACATTCTATTTTTCAAATAAGGAGAACCCTCTAACATGCATAAAACTCCAAAGATTTGGTCCATAGTAAGCCAGATTCACTCAAATGTAAATATGAATCTTCACTGCACTCTCTACCATCCTTGAATTTATTTTGGCTTCTTGAATTTATTTCCTTTAGACAAGCTATTCTGAGGTCTGTGACATTATATCTAATTATTATATTACCATTTTTTAAAAATATTTTTATTACAATTTCTAAAAGAAAGTATAAAATGGGAACATTTCTTCTAAATGTTCCCCCCCACCAACTCCCATAACAAGTTTTATTCTCCAGGTTTGCCCAGCTGAATCAAACAAACAAACAAAAAATACAATATAATACAAGGAGTCCAGTCCACTATACATAGAATCCTTGGCATAACAGTTATAATTTATCTTTTAACCAGTCAATACATTTTTACCTTTTTTATCAGATTGTATCATTATAACCATTAGCTTTACAATTGTAGCCATGCTTTTATTTTGCTCCATTCTCTATCTAATTGTTGAATGGATTTGTTCTTTAATGCATTTGTCAATTTTTCCATCTCCATCATATCCATAACCTTTAATTTCCATTCATTTAAATTTATTTTAATATCTTGTTTCCAGTGTTGAGCATAGGTTAATCTAGCTGCTGTAACTAAATATAACATTATTTTTTATGCTTTCTAATTTCTGCTTTTGGTTTTATTATATTCAATAAATATAATTCCGGTATCATTTCAAAATTCATTTTGAATATTTTTTGAATTTTATCATGTATTTCTTTCCAAAATTTCTTTACCTTTTTACATGTCCGCCACATATGATAAAATGTTCCCTCTTTTTCTCCGCACTTCCAGCATTTTGAATTTCCATTCTTTATAATTTTTTGTAATCTCTCTGGCATCATATACCATCTATGCAACATTTTATAATAGTTTTCTCTTAAATTTAAATTTAATGTAAATCTTAAATCTGTTTTCCATACCATTCTTATTATCTTACCTGCCATTAATTGCATAATTTGGAGGGAGGAAGTCTGCAGCACTTTAGGGTGTGTCAACATTTGTGCTATATATGTTGGTAAGCACAAAATGTTCTTTTTTGGTTGCAGCTGCATTATGAAGAAGGGATCCACCTTCTAGGTCAGTAGTTTCAAAAGAAAGCACAGACTTTTGAAAGTACTGACCTAGAAGGTGGATTTTAATAGAGTGATATTGCCACTCCTTTGGCTTTGAAAAAAATCACTACAAGAATTGTTCCATTCACATTGTTCTATAAAACATTTACATATGCTTCCATTGCAAGTCTAATTTTTTTCCTGAAGTTTGCATGCATGGTTCCTGATACTATGCCATTTCATTTTCATTTTTTGGAGTTTATCTAAGGCACTTCTCCTTTTGTTATAACTTCTCCAACACTTACCTTCATTCTGTCACCACTGCTTATTGGCTATATAGATGTAGGGCTTCATTTCTGAAATATGTCAACCAATGCAGACCTCTATACTAATTATTTAAAAAAGAGGATTTGAAGAGGACACAGCTGCTGAGATGGCTTGTGGGGTGGGAGACAGAAACTCTCCCCATCTTCACAGAAAAACTTTACAATAGAGAGCAGGGTTATGGTCCCATCAGCAGATTAGCTCTTCATCTAAAACTGACATTTGCAACTGGGAACTCTGGGCTCACCTGTCTCCTCCTTTGGTGGAGAAGCAATTTGATGGCCCTTTCCTGGATGTGCATGCCACCAAGTGATTTAGGAGTATTTGAGTGATTTTTATGCACATATAATCAGGTTTCTACTGAAGCCTTGACCAGTCCTTGAAATGAATAGATGACCTGGTCCACTGATACCATCTTACCATCTGATGGAATCATATAAAATCTAAACTGTGGGTAGAAGTAATACAGCCCTCTAGATGTCATTGCACTATAATTCCCAACATTCCATAGTACTGACTGTGCTGGCTAGAGATGATGGGAATCATAGTGGAACAACATCTGGAGAGCCAGGCAATTCTTATTCATAATCGAAATGCTCCTTGCATATGTTCCTTTCAGATGTTTAATAAGCCAAAATGGACTCATTGATACGATGCCACTGCATACATGGAGCTGTATGGATACTACAGCAAGATCATTCTGCAGCACACTGTATGATTTTAAAGAGAAATGATGTGGTACAGAGGACAACACTGATGCTGTTTCATATCCAGTGCAGATACTGTCCTTAGCAGTTGCACCCCACTTTCAGTGTAACTCAAAACTGGGAAACACATTGTTTTAATCTATGAAGTAAGACTATAGTTTGTTCAGAAATCCTGAGCCATCCTGTCCACTAACAGCCCTCTTGACTTTAAGGTCGCATTGCCAAGTTGAACACAGGATAGGGCTCCTACTGCTTTAATGTTTAGCAGATTCTCAGTCAGGAAGATTTACCCAAACTTCCATCAAGAGGAATGAAAGCAACTGGAACTAGATGCACACCAAAGACAGCATCCTCTAGAATCTCCTTAGGATAGCAGGGAAGTCATAGAAGAGACATTTTACTTCCTCTACTGACCTCCTGTTTCCACCAGCCAGTAAATAGTTGTGTTGAGAGGTGGGAGTGAATCAGCTAAAATATGAGTTTGGAGGGAGAGGGAGGAGAGTTACTATAGTTTCTCCTGATGGAACTTTATAGTAAGGCTTCCTGATCAAGGACTGACTAAATATTAAAGAGCCAAAAGCCCTGTCCCATATTCAACCTGGCAACCCTACCTGAGGCCATGATCTTGTCAATTATTGTTTCCTAAGTAACCTTGAATAATGTTTTATCTAGGGGAACTTCTTTGGATTGTAAACTATGCTACAAACTCCACACATAGCACAAAGTCACATGAATCAGTTGAGTCAGACACGCAACTTATCCTTAGATTTCCACTGATTCTTAAACTACCAAAGCAGAAGAATGAATCCTTAATACTCTGCAGCAGACAAACACTTGTAGATAAGGATAGGTAGATCTTGCCAGTTTTGCATTCTTGTTCATTTAAATTTTTTAAATCTGAAATTCTTTCTGTCAAATTAATGATGATTTTCCTCCCACTCCCTCCCCTCACTTTTTGAACATTTTTTTAACTGAACCTGTACTGGCCAAACTTGATAGATACAGATTTTCCCAGTATGAGAATGACCTTGTACATGCCTGCCATACAGGCATGTATATAGAGTGAGGAATCTGCCAGGGGGGAAAAAAAGGTGACCCTCATTTTGATACAGAAAATATGAATGAACGATGTGAAACCAGACTTTTAAGAGCTAAGCATTCAAGGGGTTCAGCTTCCATGTATGAGTCTGTGAGTTTCACCTTTCCCACATTCGACTTAAAACGAAAAGAAAAAACACTTTCAACTTCTTCCCACTGAATTGATGAAGAAATTTGCAAACATAGGAAAGTTGTTATTTAAATAAACTCCAAAAAGAAGGCTTACCCATCTCTAGCTATGGATTTGTAAAATGAGCCTGCCAATTGAAAGAGTGAGAAAGAGGAACTATTCCAAACACTTTCTTCCAAGAGGCAATCATGACGAAGACATGATGATGATAAGGAGGAGGAAACAGGGGCCTATTTTCATACCAATAAATGTGGCCATAGCCCAGTTGTGGAGTTGGGGGGATTGATTAATTTTATTCAATTTCCTTTCAAAAAGACATCTAAGTCAAGCCATCACCAAACAAAAATTTGACAAACAAGCCATGAGTCTGCTTCAGTGAGATCATGTCACACGCAGCATTACCTGCCTCTTCAAGGAAGTGTACAAAGGATAACCAAGGGCACTCCGACTTTGTGCAGGACCAGGCCCGCAGCCCATAAAGCCACAAGTGGAGGGTGTGTGTGTGTGTGCCTTTGTGCACAGGCACATCCATAAATCTCAGCACATTAAGATCTTCCATATGCTGGGGGCTGGGTTGTTTAATAAATTATTTTGTACTTGGCGGCAGGCCCACTCAGAAGAACCGCTTGAGGAATCTTCTGTGCTGTGTTCAAAACCGCACCCTGCTTCAGAGGCGAGTGCCAGGGTAGCTGGGAGAAAACACTCCCAGTGCATTTGGGGTGCGGATGTTTTCCAGGCTTAAGCCTGTTTGACCCTTTTTAGTGCAGTTTGCAACTCCTCCTTCATATCATCAGTGGGAAGTGTGCAAGAAGAGGAACAACATACTTGCCGGAAGAGGAAGAGGAAGAGGAAGAGGAAGAGGAAGAAGAAGAAGGAGGAGGAGGAGGATACGAGGAGGAGGAGGAACAAGAACAAGAAGTATTCTTAAAGCAAACACAACAGTCCTCTCTTCCACATGAATGAAAAGAAAAGATCACAACTTGTGATGGGAAAAGGCTATGTCCAGAGATAATAGGAAGAGAATAATGTTCAGATATTCTTAGCATCGAGACCTTGTTAAAATGTGTAACCAGTCACAAAGGCTGGCATCCTGTCAGTGATATGTAAAGGTGCCAGTCCAATTTACACCTCTGCATGTCTTTTTTGGTTGTTGCAGAGGGAGAAATTCACTACCTCTCTCACACTATGACCTACCTTCCTGTTTCCTGCACACAGCCCCACTTGACCCTTACAAGGGATGGTAACGGACAACCAAGGATTATCTGGCTATGTTCTGATAGCGAGGCACAGGGCAATGGAGGCATCCTCCCAACAACCTCCCAGGGGCGCTCCAGAAGTCTCAGTAGATGACATCATTGTCATACATCTCACCCCCAGCCTCTTTTGGCCACTACATGGCAGTGTTTGTGGGAGGCTCCAGGAAAATGATAAGAGTCCTGAGGGTGAAAGAGAGCAGATTTAGTATAGTTCAGCCTGGAAGAATGTTGTGCTATGCCTCCTCAATACAGGATATCAATCATTATGCCCAGTTTATTTGGGGGAGGGGGAAGGGGGAATATGCAGTTCTGAAATAATATTTGTGCAGTTCAAAATTCAAGTAATGTAAAGGCTGCACTGTGCCATCCCTGGATGTAAAAAATGACTGATAACAGTGTGGGCAGAATAATGAAACTGATTTGCCCAGGCATATCTGGAATTCCAAAGTTACATCAAAAGTACCCATTTGTCCTTCCTCTGGCAAAAACACTACCCATAGTCTTTCCAATCAACTCATGCTTCTAAAATAAAAGAAACTTCTAGAACATAGGGAACCCTTTTCTTTGCAAGCCATGTGAAATTGTTTGTCTTATGATAACAGAGATGAAGCCAGAAAATATCCAATATGACATTCTTAGCAGGGACTCCTGTACTGTGTTTGTGCATTTGTTTTTTCCTTCTCTGTCCTGTTCCTAATTTTTTTTAAATCTCACTCCAAATAAAATTTATTCTCCTTGCATAAAGCTTGACTATAACACTCTTCCGCAGTGAGACTGCCAAATTCCTCGATCTGATGGTTTGTTTACCACTGCCTGTAGCTTTGAAATGTCATAGAAGGGATGCTAAGTAACAAAACGTGTGTGCACATACACACATAAGGAAAAGACACAATGTGTATTGTAGCAGTGTGTGCTACGCATACAAATTATAATCACATATCACTGGATATTTTAAGATTTTCCTTAAGGAAACAAAAAAAACCAATGAGATGTATTTATTACATTGTTTTGCTATGCCTCTTTGTCATAGAACATGCTTTTCTTTACTTATGTTTCTTGTCCTTTTTATATTTTGTTTTCTGAATAGTCATTGGAAGGTAAATATAGGCTTAATTTAGTCCCGTAACATCTGGAGGACCAGAAGTTGCCTGCCCTTGAGTTGTTGGAAGTAGAGGCCACCTGTCCACTAAAGAGATGCCCTGTGAGATCCTCCAAATGAGTGCAAATGTCACTTGGAGGCAGGAAATGAGCTGGCAGGAAATGATGCCTCATGCTTTATTTGTGGTCAGGCAGAAGCACTCATGACCTCATTCTCCTTGGCAAAATGATGGAGCATCAATTTCTGTGGAAGATTATGTAGCTTCATGCTCTGCCAATTCCCATAAATGCCATTAGAAAAAATCCCCCTGCTAATCATTTTCCATTGGGTGAGATACCAGAAAGTCCCTCCATTTCTTTCTAATCCTGATGTGAACACTCTTCATTTTTTTAAAGATACCTAGGGTATAACAATTGCCAGTTGAAGTTCATACCCAAGTTACAATAGCAAAGGTCTGCTTTAGGGGGATGTGTGAATGGGTGTGTGTGTGTGTGTGCTTGTGTTGGTATCTGCATTAACTGTAGGTTAATGAATATTCCCTATGATTGACCTATTCACCCCCCCACACACAACAAGAGTTCTTCAGAAATACTTGCTTCATTAATCAGACTGAGGCTACACTATTATAGTGCTATTATTCCACTTTGAACATCTTGTGGAATTGTGGGATTTGTAGTTTACTGAGACCAAAGACAGGTTGAGAATTCTAAATGCACCTCCCTAAACTGCAAACCCCCGGATTCCACAGGATGTTGACAGTGGAATAATGGCACTGTAACAGTGTAGTGCAGAAATTGCTTAAATTAAGTATGTGTTTACTTTCCAATGACCATTCATAAAACAAAGTATGGAAAATGCAAGACACATTGGTGAGACAAATCATTTGCTATAACAAACACATCTTTTACCTCTTAGGGGAGCACCTCTTTGTAAAGTGTGCTAAGCATATTGACTAGCATCCTGTATGGTGTAAGGATGGTGGATTGTGATAGTGTAAGAATACTGAATTTACAACCCTGGAAACCAGGATTTGATTCCCTGCTCAGCCACAGAAATCCACTGAGTGACTATGGGTGCATCACACATTCTTAGCTCCAGAAAGATCTCCTGATAGGTTCTACTTAGAGTCTCCATAAGTCAGAAACAACTTGAAGACACACAACAACAGCAGCAAGGCAAAACATCCTACAGGCACTAGATTCCATCTGATCTTTGAAGTGAAGTAGGGTCAGTCCTGTTTAGAACTTAGATGAGAGATCATCAATCAATACCAGGTGCTTTAGGCTATAGTTCAGAGAAAGGAATTGGCAAAACCACCTCTGAGTATTCCATGCCTAAGAAAACTCTATGAAATTTATGGGATCACCATAACTTGACTGGTGACTTGAAAGTATATACACATACAAGTCAGACTTAAACCATTATAACTCATTTTTATGGCTGTAGCATAGGTCTTTCAATCTTGCAATGGCCAAAGTACCCCCTCAACTCATCTTGTAAGCAGTGCAGCTCCCCCCAACAAAGCCATTTTCCATCTTGTCCAAGACCAGGGGAGGGGGAGGGTGGTGAGCAGAGATGTGTCAAGCTATTGCCTTGCAGTTGGATGTACTGCAAGAATATCATTTGCAGAAAGCTTGTAAGGAGATGCCTGTCACAGTGCTTCCAGCTATAGGAAATTAGCTTAGGCACATCCCTGCTCAACCCCTTCCCTCTTCCATGCCAACACAGAAATGACTGTGTTTAGGGGCTGTGCTGCTTACAAGATAAGATTTTGGGGAGTATGATATAGAAAGTTGAGATGTACAGGGACATAGCTGTGTGATATATGTGTATCTTCTGATGTTGGATCTCAAGCCACCATGTAATTTGATTTTAGGTCTTTGTGTGGCTAGGGGACAGAGAGATGATCACAAGGAAGGAGAACTTTATCATCATTGACATATAGAACATTGAAGAAGGCCTTCAAAACTTTGCAAACCATCATTTAAATCATTTAAAAATTCCAATTAACTTGGAGACAATCAACAGGGGTAAACCAAAATATTATTATTTCCCTAGGATTAAGACAGATTTTAAAAGGCTTTCTGCACAAACTGATTTATCAGGAGGAAATAAGGAAGATTATTGACTGCGGCTCAGAGAATGAAAGCCTTTCAGTGTCACCAAGATTACCTTATGTCTTCAAAAACTAAAGAAGAGACAAAAACAGTTAATGTTAGTTAGATAATATTCATAAACTACTGGCACCAGGAAGCCTCTTAATCTCACGTCTTCACATATAACACAAAACTGGAGATAAAGTAGCATTTAGAGAGTTCACAAATACATGGCAACAGAAGAAGGGGAGGTCTCACTTTTCCAAGCATAGTTTTTAAATCGTTTTTTTTTTTTAAAGAATGAGTGCAAATAGTTTACTGAATGAGTACTCCTGGCAAAACCCTACAATCTTCTAGAAGCTTCCAACAAATTTGGGGATTCCTCCCTGCCAGATTTGTGAGAATTCCATTGCTAATTTGTTGACACTTTTTCCTAGCTCCTTCTCAGCAGAACCATTAGATAGCCAATTATCCCTTGCTTTGTAATTTTGGATACTCTGTACTGTTCATAACATTCCACATTAATCTCTGGCAAACATAATTTTTTGCTTTCCTAATAACTTGGAATTCTTGTCCTAAGTCCAGTTGCTAGTCCCAGCTCAATAGGCCCATTGAGTCAACTGCTGAATTGTAAATCAATATTTAGGTAAATCTTACTGCTTCAGTAGGTCTACTCTAGGTCGGACTTGAAGTTGGATTTAGGCCTTACTGGTTTCATCTTTTAAAAAATATCAGCCAAGTTGTTCTTCTTTGGAAACACTCAAAATGAAAACAAAAACCAAGAGATCACTCTAAGGAGTTAGGCCCTTCAAATGGTGTTGAACTGCAATTCCTGGCATTCTTAGGCTCAAAATTAGGCTCAAAGCTGAATTCAGGTGCAGTGTAAAGCCAATTACCTAACACTTCAAGGAAAGGGTATTCTCATCCAAAACAAGTCATATTCTTTCTGCCAGCCTGATAATTTTTGTAACCAGGAGATTTCCCTTCCACCTCAATTAAGCTTTAATTTGTTAACCCTCAAGCAGCCTATTACTGGTTCCAAGTGGTGTGGAATTGTTGCACCTTCTTTAAATTGATAGGTCAATGAGAGAGAAAGGGAGTGTCATCCTATTAGTCTTTTAAACACACCTAAGTTCCTGTACACATGCAGTTGTACTTTTTTGGCTGTGATAACATCTGTCTTCAGTTTACAAGTAGTTCACAGTTGTGTAGGTTTTTTTCCAAGTTCAATTGTTGCACATGCAGTTTCAAATTCCTGATTGGGATGTAACTATTTGCTAGTATCTTCAGTGCACCATTTGATTAACTGGGATTGTGGACATAGCAAACATATTCACAGATACTACAGATGTAATACTTTACTAAATTAGTTCTTGAACAAAGCAATGAGTAGTTTTAACAATTTGGTTCCCACTGCAAGAAAATCTTTAAAATTTTTGCAGTTTTCAAAGACTGTTCTTCACAAACTTTGTACATTTTTATGCAGCATAAGCGCCAAACTCCAAGGATTCTCATTAGTTCAAAATTCTCTTTGTCAGGGATTCCTGACACTCAAGAAACATGTTTTCTCAATTATTTTTGAATATTCTTTTCATTCCCAGCAGAAACAAAATTAATTACACAATGCCAGTATTCAGCAGAAGAGTAGTGTTTCATAACCACCTATTTGTGTGGATTTGCATTAAGCATATGCAATGTACATTTCTGTTTTAGAGTCTGGTGTCTTCTCCATACTGATGGAAAGGCAATGAGCACCAAACTCCCAGACTGAACTAAAATAATTGCACAAGGAAAGGCAGAAAGTATGAAACTAGAGAGTGAGTTGGAGATGTTTACAGGAACTGTAAGAAGTAAATTATTCTGGGGACAGTTTTTTTGCACAAAGGCAGAAAAGAAGAAAAGGCTGCTATTGCTCTGACTCCAGAGTTGAAAAACTCAGAGATCTTCCTCCTCTTCCTTATCTTCCTCCTCAACTTGCTTCCACTTGCTAATACAATTGAAGAATTCAATGGAGAAAGAAGGCCTATCAGAATATCAGCTACATGTGCTATAATGTTTGTGTGCTGAAAATGAGACATTTTACTTATCAATAGCTTTCCTTGCTCTCTTTCCATCTCTCCAGGTAAATTGTGTTTGACCTCTCCTGGGTGCTTGAGGGAGCAAGAAAACAAATGAGTTCTGAACAAAAACAAATAGTTACCTGACATTCAGAATTTACACTAGACTCTGGCATTTCTTTTGAGACTAAGAAGTTTAACGAATAAGCTCCATTTTTTTCAATTCTTCATTCTTTAAGAAATGAATTTGTTGTTGTAATGTGCCTTCCAAGCCAGGTCTGACTTGCAGCAACCTTATTGTAGGTAAGATTTATTCAGGTGAGCTTTGCCATTGCCTTCCTCTAAGACTGAGAGAGCCACACCCCACAGGAAAAGGAAGTACTTTTGCTCAGTGTTTAAAAATTGGTACACAAAATGAAAAGTCCTCTTGGTACCTTTCAGGAGAATGATGTGCCATCCATGTGTATCTTCCTCAAAGACATATTCATGAATTCAGTGGGACCTTGTTGCTTTGTGTGTCTTCAAGTCATTTCTGAATTATGGTAAACCCTATTAGGCTTTTCTTGCCCCAGAAAATTTGTTCAGAGATGTTTGCCATTGCCTTCCTTTGGAGGCTGAGAGACTGTGTGACTTGCCCAAGGCTACCCACTGGCCATCCAAGTCCTAGCAAAATTTGAACTCCAGTCTTGGAGTTGCTTCAGTTCACCAATTGTCTCCCAGAGAGCCAGTCCAACATTCAAAGCACTATACCACTCCGGCTTTCTATGAAATGAATGTATACCCCTATTTTGCAGTGACTCTGTTATTGCCATTCCTGACTTGGACCAACAATAAAGACTTACAGGTTTGGGAGGAACTTTGAGCAGAAACAGTACTGAGAATCAGAATTCAAGTTTCCTGATTCTATGTAATACCATAGCACAGCTCAAATAAAGCTCCCAAACTATCACCCTCCTAGTTTTTTCCCCCAGTTTTTTTTATTTTGCCTTGAGTTTCTTTTATGTGCATCTATATGTATGCCCTTTATTTATTTATTTTCAATCCAGTTGTCTCAGAATTTCACCACAGAACCGATACATGAATAATGAAATTTTGTAATGATGGACCAAATCCTCCAGCTTTCACAGGGTTTTTTGAGTACAACCATCTCCAGCGACTTTTCAAATGATGACAATATCTTCACATAGTGGTGACCTTACCATTCAGACAGGTGCTGGCTTAAGAACACTAGAAGTAACCTGCAGTGTTGTTGTTGGGCCCCTTCTATTCACAGAATGGCCTAATAAAAAATAACATTATGTCATGACATAGAGTCATTTGCCATAGTGCTGAGGAAGGAAAAAAGAGCCATCCGCATTGACCAGTACAACTATGATGAAAACAATGATGACGGCCCACAAATATAAGAAGGGAGCTCCTAAACAATACTGTTTTAGCTCAGTATTAACTTTCTGTGTGTTTCTCTATGGTGAAGTACCTTTAATAAATGGGTTTTGTTGCTTACCCAATTTTCCCTAAATTCACCTGAAGAAAGGGACTATAGTTCAGCAGAAGAGAACATATTTTGCATGTAGATGGTCACAGTCTCAATCCTCCAAAAGGGCTTGTTTACAGGTCTCAACCATCCATCCATCCATTCCTTTATTTATGCCTGCCTTTTCCCAAACAGAGACTCAAGGCAGCTCATCATTCATAACTGGCGCAGCCAATCCTGGGAGCTGTCAGCAAAGATCATTTCCATTGCAGCACACCCTTGACTCAGTAATACTGTCATCTGACTGTGAGATAGAAATATATTTTTCTGAAGGAATTTCCCCCTGGCAACTTCATTTCAGAAAAAAAAAATTGCTCAGTTTAGAATGTTTTCAGGAAATCTGATACAGAAAACGTACAAATCCCATGAGGCTCCCTCTTGCTTAACATGACCCATTATCACTGTGTAGTGTAGATATAAGGAAGAGTTCTGACACACCCTATAAATCAGGAGGTGGTGACAAGTTAAGGGGTGGGGATTTCAAGGCGTTCTGGACAGGGCGAATGACCTCTATGGACCAAAGTCTTTTAAAACATCACAGCTCTCATAGCAGAGTCAAGTCAGAGGATTGTGGGAAGTGGACATGATGGCTTCCTCTAACACTGATTCAGAGCTTTGCTGCTGCTGCCGCCCATCAGTATCTCCAATGCCCTCTGAGGTATAGAAGGACTACGAGAGGGTATGCCATCAAGAGCCTTGTGAAACCTAGAAATGATCCTGCAAATCTCATCAACCAAAGACTTGCAAGTTCTGTGTTGCAGTGCTTCAGGCTAAATTCTAAATCTTGGTTAATCCAACTCAGAAAGAGTGCCAATTTTTTTTTTCGCTGAACAGCTAAAGGGGTTATGGCATTGTGAAACCTGTTTGGTCTAGAATTAAGTCCAGCTCTTTCAGACTGAATTCTCAATCCTTATCACCACAGAGATTTATTTTAGAAGTCACTGAGCGTGTGCCTCGCTAACTGCCCTGCTGCAGACATTTCTCTATGTAAATGCTGATAGAACTATCTTTGGATGTGTCTTGTTATCACAGAGATGCCTCAGTCATTTCCACTCCCTAGCCTTTGGTGGGACAAAGTAACTCCTTTTGAGAATACTTTGATTTGAAGGCTACTCTGTCAAGGTCATAAGCTGGCCAAAAAAGAAAAAAATGTAAAGATGGAAAGGAGTATTATGTGTTACATTGTTGCAGGGAAATAGGAAATGCAATAATCTTATACTTCCTGGTTTTTTGCATCTCATTTACGTTTAGCACATATAAGCTTTTGACACAAGGTCAGTATGCCCATTGTCTTAGTAGGATGAATACGCAAATATTCTGTTGGTGAAAAGACAAGAAATTTGGAGAAACAGGAAGCTATTTGAGCTTCCCGTTCTCCCTGCATCAACTAATATGCATGTTGTTCTGCTCATGTCTGGAGGCCACCAACATCTTCATGACAAAACTGTGTGAAGCTCCCCCTCCATGGAGTGTGAACTCAATTTGCTCCAGAGCAGAAACATCTGGCTGAAGTCAGGAAGTAAATGCTGGCTAGATTTGATGCCCTGGGGGGCCCTATAGTTAATACATTCTTACCTCATCAGTAGGTGTCACTGTAGCAGAGGACAAAGTCTAATGGAAGGAACATTTCAAGGGGGGATAAAGAGACAGAGTCCCAGTCATCCAACCAGAAGCAGGAGCTGGCTCAGTTCTGCCCAACTCTAGCCAGGAGAGCAGTGATGGAGCTTGGTTTATGAGTTGCTTATAAGGAGGCTATAGGAAATGAGAGATTAAGGAAATGAGTCATTATGTGATTACAAAGACATGTGGAGTGCACACATTTGTGGCCTATAATGCTGCTTTGAACAACCATAAATTTCTTCTACAGGGGCTTTGGGAAAAGTTCCTGCTGAACTCAGATGTGGTAGCGAGTTATAGTTCGGCAAATGGAGCTGGAATGAATGTTTTCAGCATGAAATCTTTGAAATGTTTTAAGCCCTGTTCAGTTCAGCATTCTTTCTCTAAATCAGCATGAGTTGCAGAAACCAGAAGGGAAATTTCTCTTTTGGGGGAGAGGTATTTTTGCCTTCTTTCTCCCTCAACTTTGAACAAGATTTTAATCCTCTGGCGTCTTTTGTTTGCTGCCTTCATGAACTCTGATAAAAGCAAGCTGCTTCTAAGAATGTCTTGCTCCACCAGCACTGAAGGCATATTTTCTAGTTTTAGTGAGTTCCAGCCTGCCTGTTAAGGAAAGACGTGTGCGCCCAAAGAAAAGAAAACCTGTCCTTTTCTTTCTATTCCAGTGCTATAGCCATGACTAACTTTTCATCTGGGCTATTTCTCATGTAATATTCTAAAACCACAGGAGCCCCTCTTTAAGCTATACTTATATTTAAATGTCCTGGCTAAGATCCATCGGCTCAAACTCCTCTGCAAAACCAATCGACTTCTATGATGCACATGGTTCCCTGAAGGGAGGTTTAAGAACACTGGAGTGATGGACTCATACATTACCAGGTTTCTCCCACAAGTTTATGCTACAAGCTGCTCCCCAATTGTGGATGGGTGGAGGTGCGGATGCTGCAGTTCCCTTTGCCAAATAGTTTCCACCTTAAGTGTGGTCCATGTGTGCATCTCAGGATTGCAGCTGCTGTCAATAGTCTCTCTCACCATTGTAGTTTTCTCAGGCTGTTGCCTTCAATGGGCCCTTTAACAGTATTTGCCATGAACTAGAAATGCAGTCACTGAACCATAGACAAGGATAGGCCTCTTCGTGGATGTCACATTTGACCCCTCCCCACCAAAAAAATGATACAACTAAAGTGAATGCCATTTCCATTAAGCAGGAAGTTTTGACTTGCAATGAAGTCCATGAAAGACTCACAACTAGGCACTCCAGTTTACACATTTATTCATTATTATGCCTCTTTCAAACTATAGAACAAATCAAATATCATTTGAGAGGTGGTCAAGCATAGATTCAGAAAGGTCTTGGCCAATGCAGGGCACTGAGACCCTGACAGTGACATCTTGGCTACACTTTTAGGCACTTAAGTGATCTCCATATTTTAATCCTCACCTTCCATCAGCCCTAGCCAGTGTGGCCAATGGTTGTGGATGAGGGGAGCTGCAATAAAAAAATACTGGGAGGGTGCCCAGTTACTTGCCACAGGTATAGAGTTTGGGTGGCTCATAAAAGTCAATGAATCAATGAGTCCATCCCCACTATCCTGCTTCCTCATTATTATCATTATTAGGGATGTGAAAATCTCTCAGTCTCCATTTTGTTGCTCTTCTGCAAATACTTCTTATATTTTCTGCTTGTCCTTGTTTTGTATTGGACTGTGAAACTTTATGTCTTCTTCCCACACTGAAACTGGTGCCATTTGTAAGTGCATTTTCCTAAAAGCACAACTTTATTTGAGCAATTAGTCTAGTATGCATATTTTCTCCCCACAATATGTGCATTCTGCATATTATTTTTCAGTTATGCACATATTAGCCATTCACGTTTTAAAACATATGCATTGCTTTGTATGGACTTTATTTCTTGGGAAGGGTCTGTAAGTCCCACTGATGTGGAAATGCTCAAGCAAAGTGTCCATTTTCTTACCAGGAGCCTGAAGAAATGCAAAAAGAACTACTTTCATCAAGTCCAACCAATTTTTTTCTATCATTACCCATTATGGCTCTCTCCCTGGAGACAAAGGAAATGTCTAAATTGCAGTATGAAAGCATCATACTTCCCTTTGGTATCTTAAATGCATGCTTTCAGGGCAGCTGGGCATGCTAGGTGTTATAGTGATCTGAATATTTACTTAGTTAAACCCAAAGTGCCTTAATTTCACCCATGTATTCACAGTGAAATGCATTGGAACAGAATCAACCTAAGTATGAGTTATCCAGCTTTAGTCGGTTGTGGACTGCACTACACATTCAACTTGTTGTTACATAAACTGTCTACTGAAAAGCTAACACCAGAGCTAATTGCACCATGGAGACTTCTTGGCCAGGTGCCCCTGATTCATAACCATATTGTGTATCTTAAATTCAGATCCAGGTACTCATTATTAACAGGCATTGTATCAGAATGATACATTTAATTTAGGGTTAGGAGGCAAGCCCTTTATTGTCCCTGTGGACTCCTCCCTACGTCTTAGATTTTTCCATTGTGGTGTTCACCTAATTGCTTCCAGTATTGTTTGGAAAGAACCAGAGTTTCCAAGTCTGCACTGACTTGGAGAGGTTAACTTGTAACTGTATCAAGAGATTTCTAATGCTTAGGTGTATGAAGTCATGTTGTCCCAAGAATGATAACACAATGAAGAGATAAATCAGCGTGATAACACAATAAAGAGGTAAATCACTCCCTCACACTTAGAAGCATATTCTTTAGAGGGCTCTAAGAAAAAACACATGTAACGTTAAAGCAAAATTTTCCCAAGGAGACTTAAAGAATGTAAAAAAAAAAAAAGGGGGAGGAAGTTAGAACCCATAGGGAGCAACCCACTATATATTTTTAAAACTGCTCAATAGAGAATGGAAGACTGGAAAATCATGGAAGGATGTTGACCATATGACTAACCCAAAAGCAGGCAAGGTAAACTGGAATTCCATATCATCTGGAAGTGGTTTTGAAGCCCATGTAATGAAAACAAGTTTGCTTTTAGTCCAGTTCCTGTGCATTGTATCTGCAACCATCTTAGTGGATATTTCAAATATCAAACAAAAAAACCTCATAGAATAACCTTTCAGTGGCCCAAACACACATCAAAACATTTCACTAGCTCCAAATGGTACTCCAAATTAGGGCCATTTCTGCACTACACTGTAATAGTGCTATTACATGGATTTCTCAGAAATAAGTCATGCCAGACTAATCTTATCTCTTTTTATGATAGGGTAACAAGCTTGTTAGATGAAGGGAATGCTGTAGACATAGCATATCTTGACTTCAGTAAGGCCTTTGACAAAGTTCTGCATGACATTCTTACAAAGAAGCTAGCTGGACAGGGCTACTTTTAGGTGGATTTGTAATTGGTTGACCAACCGAACCCAAAGGGCACCAGCTGCTTTTCATCCTAGAGAGAAGTGACTAGTGGGGTGCCTCAGGGTTCTGTCCTGGGCCTAGTGCTATTCAATATCTTCATCAATGACTTGGATGAAGGAGTAGAGGGCATGCTGATCAAATTTGCAGATGACACCAAATTAGGAGGGGTTGCTAATACCCCAGAGGACAGGATCAAATTTCAAAAGGACCTTGACAGATTCGAGGCTAAGCCAAAGCTAACAAAATGAATTTCAACAGAGAGAAATGTAAGGTCCTACGCTTAGACAGAAAAAATTCAATGCACAAATATCAGATGGGGGACACATGGCTGGATAGCAATATGTGTGAAAGGGATCTAGGAGTCTTGGTAGATCACAAGTTGAACATGAATCAGCCGTGTGATGTGGCAGCCAAGAAAGCCAACACGATTCTTGGTTGCATCAATAGGAGTATGGTGTCTAGATCGAGGGAGGTAATGGTACCACTCTATTCTGCATTGGTTAGGCCTCATTTGGAATACTGTGTCCAATTCTGGGCACCTCAATTCAAGAAGGATATCAACAAGCTTGAATGTGGCCAGAGGAGGGCGACCAAAATGGTGAAGCGTCTGGAAGCCATGCCCTATGAAGAACGGCTTAGGGAGCTGGGTATGTTTAGTCTGCAGAAGAGAAGGTTAAGAGGGGACATGATAGCCATGTTTAAATATTTGAAGGGATGTCATGTCAAGGAGGGAATGGCCTTGTTTTCTGCTGCTCCAGAGTCTAGGACAAGGAGCAATGGATTCAAGCTGCAGGAAAGAAGATTCCACCTGAACCTTAGGAAGAACTTTCTGACAGTCAGATCTGTTTGGCAATGGAATATGCTTCCTCAGAGTGTGGTTAAGTCTTTTTCTTTGGAGGTTTTTAAGCAGAGGCTGGATAGCCATCTGTTGGGAATGCTTTGAAGTATGTTCCTGCATAGCAGGGGGTTGGACTGGATGGCCCCTGAGGTCTCTTCCAACTCTATGATTCTATGGTGTTTACAATCACCCAAAGAACATTGCTTTCAACATGTATATTGCACTTTAGAGGGAAGACAAGACATGAAGGAACTAAAGAACCTGAAAACTGTGGCAATTTGCATGTGTACATGGTTCTACAGAGAATTCAGAAATTAAAAGAAATGGAAATAGACAATGTGGAATGCTTCCGTTCCACTTTTGAAACAAGACCAATTGATTCAAAGCTCACTAATACAGGGAAATTTGGATGAAGAGAAACATCCTTAATTGTTTCATTACTTACCTGCACATACCAGCATACAGAGATGAGACACAGTATGGGTAAACAAAGCTACCCTAGAGAGGTAGTTTATTGACTGCACAAGATTTGCAAATCAAATATGCTACAGTCTTGAGAGCACCAGGTAACACAACTTTACTGCAGCAAGGGCAAATTAACCTAATGGCTGTATGTAGGCATTTAAGGAAAATTTGCAGATTTTTTCAGCCTGACTGAGAATAAATGTTTCACATTGAGACACCCTGTTGAAAAAACACTGAGTTGCCATGAGATCTTTTGCTTCTGGGGACTTCTTCGTGTGTTTTTTTTAAAACATGAATGGCAAAAATAACGTTTTCTACCAAAACCGGTTTAAAGTACACATTTTCTGCAGAAACAAACATATTTTTCACAGAAATCCCACACAGACATTATTCTATAACTACCAAAATGTCAAAAAAATGTGCCAGATGTTACCCTGTTTACTGGGGGTCCCGGGAGGGACACCTAAATAACCTTACAATTACACAAGATGGGGAAATTAGTCGAGAGCACTGGTTGGCACTACGAGAGGCAGGGTAACACAGCAGGATCTTGTAACCCAATGTTTACGGGGTCAGGCCAAGCCAAGAAGCAAACCATGTTGGAAATTATGAATGCTCTTTATTAAATACAGGCACACAATGTAAGCAACACACACACACAGATAACTAAGGAAAACAAAGGTGTGAGTATGATAGCGGGATTTTCAGAGGGATAGTTGATTCGGGTGATACGAAACCTGTTCCTGAAGCCCAGAAAAAAGATAGAGAGCGATGCTGGGGTACGATGTATCTCAGCACATGGAGCTGAGGGGAAGCTCACCAAGCAAAGCGACAGCAAGGCGGTCTGAAACTTGGGAGCGATCCGAGGAAGGTCTCGGAATCAGGGGTTTTTATAGGGAGAAATGTAACTGCAGGCTATGCCATACTTGGGGAAAACAATGAGTTTCGGAAGCGGGAAAAAGCTTTGGAAAGGTCAAAATTTAGCATTATTGAGTTAAGTCCAAATTGATAAAGAGTTAGCCAGTATGCAAATGCAGAGTGCTTAGCATTTGAGTATTCAGCTTGCCCAGTTGCCTGCTCAGGGCAGGGAGTTCTTTGTAAATAGCGTGCATACATAATGAGGGTGTTTGCAGAGAGGTCTCCTAAAGTAGTGATCTGGCTATTTCTGGCCTGCCTGGGTGGAAAATGGAATGTCCTGCAATTAGTGGCCGAGCCTAATTCCGTGCTTGTCCTGGGGCCTCACAAACACGTGGAGAGGGGTGGTGGAAGAGAGCCAAATTATTGATATCAAAATGATATCTAGGGGTATTTCCAGGGAGGCCTAAACTGCAGTAACACAGAACTCCTGTGATTTTAACCAGCAGGGAGAAAACTTCTGAAATTATTTGTTCCTGATCAAGAATGAAATAAGCAAGAATTCTATTCTGTTGGAACTGATATTGTTGGAGGCCTTTCTGCATTACCTTTTTAAGTCCCAAAATCCTGAGGTGTGAAAAAAGTAAACATCAAAAGCAACCTACACCAGGGATATTAATCTTCATAAATTTATATATCTCATGCAGGAACAACTAATTTTGACAGGTTTCTTCTCAATGCAAGAAGGTTGTGCCATTTTTGAAGCCTATTCATAGTTTGGAACTCATTGTGTGCAAAAAACTGCACATTGAATGTTTGTGTATAAACAGTATTTTCTGTGACGAAAACAAATACTGCACAAATACTGGACAAACAACATTTTCTGTGCAGAAAACAAAAGCAATGTGCATTTTCCACATAGAAGTTCTGAACTTTGAACATTCTTTCCTATCTAGGATTCTAGCCTTTTATTCAACTTTTTTTTTCCAATTATTTTGAAATAATGCACAAAGTGCTCTCTAAATCCCTCTCTCTGGTTGGGCACAGCAACCTTCCTGTATTCCACTCTGTGGGATCCTGTTGGTCACACATCTGGTTTCTAATGAACCTGGGAGTATCCAGAAAAACATGTCTGGCTTTACGAAAATCATTGGTGGGGACAAAACAAAGTTTAGTGACATGTCTTGTTTGAACCAAAACATTGTGCCCCTCAGAGGCAAAATTTACCTTGATGCTTTTTTTGGGGTGGGGGGTGGGGAGGAAGTATGCTGTGGAATCAGGGAGATCTATAGGAGCACACAAAAGCCACCCAGTGACATTGTAGTTCTGGCTTTTGTCCTACTTAGCACTTGCACAAATCTGCAAATCTGTGGTCAACAGAATATATCACAAACACATGCCACATTTTTCCTCTCAGTGTTGACCATGAGGGTAAAAATGCTGAGCCAGTCTCTGGCCCTTTCCGCATGGCATTTGCCATGCGAAAGGGCACCTGGAGCATTGCACGATTGTGAGGAGCGATCTGCACAACACACTCACAATCACGCGATGCTCCAGGGGCCAGAAGGCGCCGATTGTGCACCTTTTCATTTTCGGCTGGAAGCCAATCGCACATTGCTCCCAGGTCTCACATGCACTTACTGGTGTGCGGAGCCTCCTGCCCCAAAACAGAAACTCCCAGGCTGCACTGCGGAAGGAAGAGGCAGGGTTCTCGTGCAAGCAGACAGCTCATGCGGAGCTGAAGCAGCAGGGACACGAGAGCCTCTCGCCGGAGGCTGCTCACATGATCCCTGCATCCCAGCGCCGGAAAAAGGTAAGGTGCAGAAAGGGCCTCTGTTATGCAAAACAAAACATAATAGGTTCATATTTGACAAGGAGCCCATTCACACTATATAATAATAGTGCTATGATTCCCCTTTAACTGTCGGCGGCTGGGCGGGGCCGGGCAGGCTCGGGTCTGGTTCAGGCCGAGGCTGGCGTCCCGGAAGCCTCAGCCAGCAGAGTCACCGCAAAACTAAAGCAAGCCTTACTTCAGGCGGTAAACAGGAACGAAAAGAAAGGGTTTTCCTCACCCGGGCAACGAAGGGTTAAGCTGGCTGGCAAGGCTTCCGAGCAGAGTCTCGGTAGGAACGAGGCGGGACCGCAGCAGGGGCAAGGCAGGCAGGAGCAAGGCAGGAGCAAAGCAGGAACAAGGCAGGAACAAGGCAGCAGCACTGACAGGCAACACACGGAGAGCCGTTGGTTGTTGCTCCGTGCTGAACTTGGCTCCCTCTGGCTCTAAAGTAGGAGCCTGGCGCCGGCGCCGGCCAATCCTGAAGCTGCTGCACAGCTGGGAGCCCTCAGCCGGGCTCACAGCTGAGCGTCCTTAGCCAGCTGCGAGCCCTCAGCCTGCCGCTGACGCTCCAGCAACCGGCGGGAGCGATGGGCAGCCTCCTTGGCCTGCCGCCGCTGCGAGAACGTGGGAGGGAGGCCGTCAGGCTCCTCCGGATCGGGCCCGCGGGTGAGCGGCAGCCCAGCGACCTCCGGGCGACTCTCTTCCGCAGCGCCGGCTCCGTCGGTGTCTTCAGCGGCGTCAGGGCAGGCAGGCTCGGGACGACCTCCCGCAGCGGCAGGTGGCTCCATAGCCTCCTCTGCGGCGGCGGTGGCCTCGACGGCGTCCGGGCAGCTGTTCCCGGCGTCGGAGGCCTCCGCCGCTACTCGCGAGGAGACCGGATCCTCCGCCGCTACTCGTGAGGAGACCGGATCCTCCGCCGCTACTCGCGAGGAGACCTCCGCCGCTACTCGCGAGGAGACCGGATCGTCCTCCTCCTCGGGTGCTGCGTCTGGGGCCGCGGAGGTCCCGACATTAACTAACATGATTCAGTCCTATGGAATCCTGGGATTGGCAGTTGAGGGTCTTTAGAAATCTCAGCCAGAGAGCTCCTCTCATGCCTCTGACCAAACTACAAACCTCAGGATTCCATAGGATACAGCCATGGCAGTTAAAGTTAAATACATAACACTGTATGTTGGTGGTGTGATAGGGCCCCAGGCAATATTAAATTCTGTCATAAAGGTAGCACAGGTGGCGTGGGAAGAGGATCTATATAGGCACAAAATGGGCATCATGCACAACATGCTCAGAATGTATTCCAAAACTATTCTTAATCTGCAGTGATTTGGATCAGGTGGGTAACCAGGTGTGCCCCAATCCCACAGTTTGGCCACAGAGCCACAAGTATAAGGTCACATCCATATACAGTCAAGTAATGAAAAGGCCATGTGCTCAGCCTTCTGCATAATCCCATGGTAAGAAAATCTTAAAACTATAATCACTTACCCACATCTCTTTAATTAAAACAGTTGCACAAATTGATTGTAAGAAGAGGAGAAGGTGACATGGCCTTGTAGAAGGAAAAGATTCTGACAATTCCAGGCAGCAAAAATGTGAGAAGACTTAACACAGCAGGAAGCCTTAGACAAGTAATGTTGAAAGAGTTTTAAGGAAGCGGGACTGAGCAGGGATCTAGCCCAAAATAAAAGCTGCACAGAAGCATGTTAAAACAGCATAAAGCATATTGGAAATGGGAAAAATAAGGATATAGTGCATTTAAAAGAACAATTATATGTACTCTCTTTGAGCATTTGGCAGAATGAGAAGCTGTTGCAGGGGAGTGGATTGTGCACAGCCAACAGTTTTGGTTCCTCTATTGTTCTGACACCACAGATCTTAGCAGGCAGAAATTAGTGTATGATCACACAGCTGTATTGTGTCTGCTAAAAGCACAGTGTTCAAAGTGTTAAAGGCTAACGTCATAATAACACTGGAATCAGGAAATGATGCTGCTTTCTAATGAACTACATGTTGTTTTATTCTGATGGCTTGGAACACTATTTGGATCAACTCAGGACATTCAGAGGAAATGGTCAGTAGGAAAAAACAAATGGTTAGCATCTCCACCCTTTCCTTTCACTTCTGGGTGTTATGAGAATGAGATACACATTGTATCTTCCTCATTCCAAGAAGATGCATCTTTCAAAGTAGATTAAACATAACTTTCAGGTGTACAACCTCAGGTAAATCACAGGCTTCGGTCAAGGTTGGGGAACCTGTGGCTCTATAGCTATTGATCTATTCCTGCCCCCCCCACCTCATCCGTAGCAGTTGGCCAGGTTGACTGGGATTGATAAGAACTGGAGTCTTATCAACTCTAGGACCACAGTTTTCCCTGCCCTGATTTATCATATGATTAAATTCACCAAGGCAAAGGGCTAAAGTATGGTTTGTCTTCATTTTTTGGTAATGATGAGTTCAAGAATTCCGCTTCTTCTCATAGCTATCCAGCATGATGTAATGGTTTGAGCATTGGACTATGGCTCCAGAAACCAGGGTTAGAATTCCCGCTTGGCCACAGAAACGCACTGGGTGATCTTGGGCAAGTCACAATCTTTCAGCCTCAGAGGGAGACAAAGGCAAACCCCCTCTGTACAAATCTTGCCAAGAAAACCTTGTGATAGGTTTGCCTTAGGGTTTCCATAAGTTGAAAATGGCTTGAAGGCACACAACAAGAGAAGACAGAATGCAGCAAGTTCAGCTTTCCTCACTCCTGAATCCCCTCCTCCAGGCAGCATACCAAGTTTCTCTGCCTGATTTGCTTGGTCAAAGAGTCTCCTAAATAGCCTTTAGATTAATTAAATTTCTCATACTCTAGTCATCAGCTAAAATAAATTGAGATTCCTAGACCCCTTTGCATTCATTAAAACATTTGACAGTGAAATGTCAGACATTCAGGTATAGTTGCTTAATTGGATCTATGGTACTTTATCTCCCTATTTGGACAGACTGGGCTATATTTGCAATGATTCCTCACTGAAGTCTTCCTTCATTTGGTTTGAAGAAGAAAAATCTTTCTCAGAAAGCAAACTCATTCCAGTGGACTGTCTCTTGATTGAATGGTTTCAGTGTTGTGACCTAAACCTTGTAATTCTCCAATGCTGAGCAACTAACAAAACAACAGAAAGTAGTTTTGAAAACAAAAAAGAGATAGAGACTTTAGATAAAGAACAACTGAGTAATGTAAAACGTGTTTATTCTTTAGCGCTGTGGCTCATGTAATTATTAATAACTTAATTACTAACTTTATTATTCATGCTAAAATTCTAACTTAAGTCAATCACAATCGTTACAAATTAAATGTAGTTAAATTGAACCCTTTTCACTGAAAAATTCCCAGCTTAATTCGTAACTGAACTGAGTCTAATTCATTGATTTCAATCTCTGCCTAAGTGATCTATCAAGTTTTAGGTCTTGAGTGCAAACATGAAATCCTTTATTTCATTCCAGCATGTAATGAATATAATTCACCAAAGGAGGGATCCTAAACTGATACTTTCTCTACAGGTTCCAAATCTGTCCTCAGCAATACCACTTTATCCAATGCTTGTTTATCCAGAAGTAAGGCCAAATGACCCATATATCCATAAAGAAAACACTGCATGCTTAGGTTCATTTCCCCAATACAAGTAACATCAGTTACATTTTTGAGTCCCACTGAAATCAAAGAAGTCTAAGCTTCTCACAGCTAACTCATCCTATTAATTTGATTGGAACAGAAGACCTAACTAACTTTAGTCAGATTTTGACTACTGAACTATTTTAAGCATGCCACTTGGCGTATGCATACTACAAACTTCACTGCAGTTCAGCAAGAGAGGAATGCTATGGCGCTCTAAAACCGCATTCTCAACAACCTGCAATACAAAAAAAATTGTGATGAAGTTCTGGGGGTGTGGCTATCTGAAGTGCCAGCGCAGCCTGAAACCAGGTTGCTAGGCAACCAGAATAGCTCCTCGGGAGAGAAATCCAACCCAATACTGTGTAGGAGGGAGTGACGAGAAAAAGTTATAGAAAGCCAAGAACCTCTTTGTATTTATTCCTTCAGTGAGATGCTAACCATAGAGAACTAGGGAGTGAAGTCCCTTAGCTGGTTGGAGAGTGTGGGCCTTTCTGCACTACACTGTTATAGTGTTATTATTCCCCTTTGAACATCCTGTGGAATTCTGGGGTTTGTAGTTGACTCAGGCCCAAGAGCTCTCTGGCTGAGAATTCTAAAGGCCTCTCCCTAAACTGCAAACCCCAGGATTCCATAGGATGTTGAAAGTGGAATAACAGCACTAGAACAGTGTAATATGGAAAGGCCCTGTGACTGTGTGGGGAGGTATAATTCTCAGTAGAAGCCTATGAGAGGCAGAAGAGAAACTGAACTGTAATAGAATCTGGTCACAGAGTGTGACCTAGATTGGGGGTTGAGTCTTTGAAGGGAGTGTAGCCAAAGGGCTGATGATGATACTTGCACTTTTTATTTGAGCCTAAAGATATAAGTGAACTGTCTAAAAAAGTACCCCGAAGCAATATATCAGCCTCGAATGGCATTTGAAATCTGAAATGCTACTTTATTCCGATTGTTATCTTAATAAATGCTATAGTTTCTTTTTATAAATACTGACTCGGCTGAGTTGTATGTAGTAGATAAAGTTACATGGAGAAAATGCTACTATAAAACTACATAAGTGGTTCTAATAAAACATTGAAAACCCTCATCCTTTTACACAAAGGTGGTGTTATAAATGGGAAGGCAGAGCTGTGTGGTAAAGACAGGACACCTTATCAGATTGGGAACTGCCCCACCAGTCTAGGAGAAGTAAGGGCCTGTCACAAGAATCTGTAAGTTAAACCTTGGCAGTGAAAGTGATGTAAAACCAGTATGCATCTGCAATATGAATATATGCACATTCTCTCAAACTACTTTCATTCCAGTCCACCTCCATTACCCACCTGAACATTCTGATTTTTCCCCTCCAGAGCTGACACCATGCACCATGCTTTATAAGCAATGGTGCATTGTACCTTGTACACCTGTGCTTTCTCCTCTCATAATTACTTGGCTCCTGTATGCATTTCTGGAGCAGGCTTTATTTGTTGTTGTTGCTAAATAACATCTCATTTGTGCATAGCCAGATGTGCAGTCCCCTGGAATTCTCTCAACTCTGCTTGGGCATGCAAAACCTAAGAAACAGCCAGCATATTAAAAGTAGGTCCCATTTTTTTAAAATCAGATGTTATAAACAAATCATCTTCATCCAGCAAAGAGGAACAAGGTTATTCAGCTGCTCACTCCTTGGGTGGTACAAATCAACAGAGTCAAAGGAAGTGTGCTCTGCACAGACAAATAGGGATTACACAAATGCAGGGATGATAGGCCTGTTGACTAGTAACTATAATAGTAATATAGAAGCAACTAAATTTTGGCAAAGTTACTTTGGGATATTATAATTCTCAGGAGCCAATGGCCCTTCTTGTTGGAGGATTCTGGAAGATGCAGTCTCCACAAAAATTTTCTCGGGCTTGGGATCCAAGAAAGTCAAAGGCAGTGTGCCACTGAATGCCAGTATCTGTTCTGCAGCCATAGTAGAAGGAATTATGGCCCTTTCCACATGGTGTAGTCACTGAGTAGCTGTGATGGCTTGAGGAGGCGTGCATCCTCACATCATCGTCACTATTAAGTTGATGTTAAGTTGCTGGCGCACCTTTGCATGCTGCTAAAGCATCGCATTTGAGCAATGGAAAAAATGCGTTTTCAGTCCGAGATCGTTTCTACTATGTTTCTACAACTACATGTGGAACCGTTGAAGTGCATTCTTGCAGGAATGGGCGGATTCAGGGCGGGCCCGGCTCAGCACACATGACATCATGTCTGCATAGGGACATCCTTCCCAAGATTTTTTTTAAAAAGGGATCCAATGAAATGGACTGGGGCAGGCCATAGGCGGAGCAGAGGAGTGGTGACGAACACTGTAGCGTGGAACAAAAAAGCAGTCTTTGCTGCCTGAAGCGGAGGACAGTGCAGAATGCTGTATTGCAGCAATGTCGCAGAAATGCAGCCATAAACTCTGCTCCTACGACACCATGAGGCGTTTCTGCCATCTTGTGCAGAAAGGGCCTATGACTGCCATGGTCTTTCAATAGGCTTTTTCAGAGGCTTCTGGTTGGGCCACTTGGAGCTGAGTCTTTAGGCCTATTCAAAGGGGGTTGTGTTTTGAAATGGCTGCTTATGTGTTCATGCATGTGTGTTGGGGAAGTTGGGTAACAAGAGGGGCGCTAAGACTAGAATTCCTTTGGTGACACACACTTCATAGCCAGGGCTTCTGCAAGTGTAAGTACTGTAAACATTGTACGAGTAGGTATCTTGGACTTCCTTGTATAACACTTTCCTCCAGCGGTGTAACAGCCACCAGATGGTGTCTAGGTATGGCTCCATCTCAACTAAGCCACTTATTGGCTGCAAGTGTGCTGGGCAGATGTCCTTATGTCCTCCCCAGGTAATAGCCAAGAGGAACAGGATGGGAAAGCTGCACCTAGTCCTTTGCATTCCAGCTTTTCAGTTTATTTTAAGGAGTCTTGGATTCTCCCCAGCTCTTCTCTGCAACAGCCACTTTTGCAGACAATGCCATAGCTGGCTTGACACCCAACAATTCTGCATTTTACACTCAGTTGCTTCCACCCAGACCATAGGGAGGAGAGGAGGGGGCAGAGTCTTGCCAGGGCAAGCTGTAAAGGAAGACCTGTTTCAGCAAATGGAGCTTTGGAATTAGTAGGTGTGACCCCAGCTACTTCTTTTGGTAAGCAAAAAGGTTACCTTGCAGAGTTAAACACAGCTACCTGACCTAAACCAACAGTTTCCATAAAGGAATCTCCTTTGTCCAACCTGAAGAGAGAGATTTGTTATTTAGTTACTTGGAGAAAGTATGGAGATGTTTTGCAGAACAAGGTACCATTTACAATGACAATCAATACATATCTACTCAGAAATAAACTCTAGTGAGTTCAGTGGGACTAATTCCTAATTAATGTGTACAGAATTTTAGCTTAAGGGAGACATTCTAAAAAGCCATTAGAATGCATGTATTTCTTTATGAAAATCATATTTTTTCCAAGTGTATTTTTCTTAATTCATTTCATTCCATTTATCCCCTGGAGCCAAAAGTATTGTACATTATTCTTCTCCACCCTTCTACTCGATTTTATCCCAACAGCAACCCTTTGAAATGCATTAGGCTGAGAAACTGATTGGCTTAAGATGACCACATGAGTGTTATGTTATGGGGCAGCCGGGGTTTGACCCTATCTGTAACATGCCTTGGGCAGAGAGAGTAGTGTGAACACAGACCTTATGCAGTGATCGTGAATCTGACAGAAACCTGTAACCTTGAGAAAGGGTTGATAAAGACATTTTGATTTCACAGTACTATGCAATATTAAATTATTAGTCATGTTTCACGCACTCAGTAGAGATGGTATTCTATTTATTGATTTGGATGTTTAATTTTTTTTCCCCAGGCTTTTCTAAACTCAGTTCTTAAATTCCAGGACTTCTCTGTTTAAAACAGTAGTTTTGTATGTTCTTTCTCAAGAACTTTTGCCCTCTTGTTGCCTGGCCACACCCTTTGGACTTCAGCCGCTCAGGTCCTGGTTTTCATCTGTGAAAATGTCAGAGGGTGTGCAGTTGGCTGCCATCACCCTCCCAAGCAAAATTATGCTGTCACTGGACCTCCCGCGTAAGTAAGCTGGTAGAGCTTTATGCTCCACCAGCATTGAATAAAACCTTGGCCAAGAAATGTTATTGCATTAGTGTGATCCAGGAGTCTTCAGCTCACATTTCATCTCTCAAAGTAATGTCTTAGGAAAGTCTTAAGGTCACTGTCCCTCAGACTCAGCTTCATTACTGTGCTGGGGGGGGGGTCAGCTGGGTGGAGTGGGGAGAATAATGCTAATTTACCTTACTAGATTGTAGTAATAACTGTTTATGTAATGTTCCTTGTGATGGGGTATGTAACTCTATTGAAATAAAAATGCTATCTTGTGGTGACATGTTAAAGATTACCAAGATTGTTTTTGGCACAAGCTTTCCCAAACTATCTCCGTGCTACCTAAATAGGCAGATATTTATACATACCTTTGGGTAGGAGAGTAGGGTTTGCAGATTTCAGGGACTGGCCCTGAGTTTCCAATTTCCATGCATCTTCTCCAGGAGAGAGACAAGAGTGCAAATTCTCACATTTGGGTGGACTCAGCTCCAGATAAAAAGAAATGCTCTGTGCAAATATCCAGCTCAGCTAGGAGAGCAGCAGCTTGCTACTATTTACAAAGTTTAATTGACTGATTGCTGCAACTTGCAAAGACTCTCCAGAGGATCTCTCCCTTTACCTAGTTTCCTTCTTCTTTCCCAGTCCTGGTCACACTAGGGCTCAGCCTCAGCTTTCCTCTGTATTCACTTTCTGGCTAGAAGTAAGTAAGCTAAATTAAATATTCCTTATCCCATCTCCCTGAGAAAGAATAATGTGCTAATTTCACCTTGCAGCTAAGATTTCTTTCTTAATTTCCAAACAGGAAAATTGAGGTGGGGGGCGGGGTTGAATGACAAGCTATGAGCAACTGCAGTTGGTACTTAATGCATAAAACATTTAATGACATCACCAAGCTGTCCTTAAGTTGTAAGTTTTTACCCAGCAGCCTCAGAGCCTGAGATGATCCTGAACTGGTAACCCTGTGGAAGAGGAGTGGAGCTTGAAGTTCTAGTGCAGGAAGGTAAATATGATATTATAGGTATAACAGAGACTTGGTAGGAGTACTCCCATGGTTGGAATATAACAATTCAGGGATATACTGTATTTGCTGGTGTATAAGACACATTGGCATATAAGACACACCCCATTTAAAATGTTTTGTTTCTGTGGGGGGGAACTAATTTTTAAAAAATAGCATAATTTCTCCTGTCCCTCTTCCCTTCCATTTGGCAGAGGAAAGGAAAGGAGGAAGCACCAGAGCTGGGGAGAGAAAGTTCCTAGGGTCTTTCTTCCCCCTCCTTTTCTCCTCTGGTTTGCAGGGGAAGGGAAAGGAAGGCACTCTGGAGGAGCAAGAAGAAAGCTGCAGGAACTTTCTTTTCCCCCTCTGGAGCTACCTCTTTTCTCTTCCCATTCAAAAGGGAAGATAGAGTGAGGGTGGGGGAAGCCACAAGGGTTTCTTTCCTCCTCCAGATCTTCCCCTCGCTTTTAGTGCATTTTGCCTCTGTGGTGAGAACTTGCACGGTGGCAAAATGCTTAGGAAAAATGACCCACCAGCGTATAAGACACACCCTATTTTTAAAAGTTATTTTTTCAGGAAAAAAAGTGCATCTTATATGCTGGCAAATATAGTAATCTGTTTAAAAACAATAGATGGGGAAGAAAAGGAGAGAGAGAGTAGTATTATCCATGCTAGTGATTAAACTGGACTGGTGGAGAGTATTTGGGTAAAAATAAATGGAGGCAGATACAAAAACAAGCTTGTGGAAGGAGTTTTGTACAAGACAGCAAACCAAGATGTGGTAGTAGATGATGCCTTTTTTGAAACAAATCTCAGAAATCTCCAAGAAGCAAGAACCGATAGTTGTGGGGGATTTCAGTTATCCTGATACTTGCTGAGAGACTAACTACTAAGCACGGGCTTGCCAACAAATTCCTGATGTGCGTTGCAGATAATGTCCTCTTTAAAGGTGGAGGGATGAACATGGCGATCAGCAATCCTGAACTTGATTCTAATGAACAAGGAAGAGTTGGTCACTTGAATGAAAGGAGTTGGTACTTCAGGAAAGAGTGACCTTTTAATGCTAGCATTCATGATTGTTGGACAGGCTAAAGAAGAGTATAGTCAAACTTGAACTTGGATTTCAGGAAAGCTCAGGGAAATACTGGGCAGAATACCATGGTTAGAGATACTAAAAGAAAAAGACAACCACTATGGATCGGATTTCATGATTAAGGAACTTCTAAAAGCACAATCACAAACAATCCCATGAAAGAAGAAAAATGGAAAACATCTGAAAAGGCTAATGTGGTTTCACAGTAAACTTGACGAGGAAGTGCAGATTAAAAAGAACATGTATAAATAATGGAAGAACAAGGAAAAATACAGATGTGTAGCCCAAGCTTTCTGGAACAGTTAAGGAAAGCAAAAGGTCAAAATGAGTTGAGACTGGCTAGGCAAGCAAGGGACAACAGAAAGGGGATTTTTTAAAAATATGTTTGAGGCAAAAGAATTGCAAAGAAAATGGTGGGACTGCTGCTCAGCAAGAATGGTAAAATGCTAACAGCTCACAGTGAAAAAGCAGAAATGCTCAATACCTATTTTGCTTAAACTAAAGGTGCTTGCAGGTGCTGTTGTCTCTTAAAGGCTGAGTCATTGAAGGCTAAGTGTAAGTCTGTTATTGCTGGAGTTTCCTTGTGATCTCCTATGACTTGGCTATGCCTTGTGGTCTTTCCTGACCAGATGTTGCAATGCACATGTTTGGCCAGCTTTTTCTCCCAGCCAGCATGGCCATGCAGCTATAGCAGAATATAAATTATATTTATGCCAATTAATATTTGTCAATTAAACTGTATCAAAGCATAGGGGTGTACAGCCTGTTAACAGCAGTAACAATATAACAAGGATATATGCATATAGGTAACGGCTGAGCTACACATTATTTTTATTATCAGCACAGATTATGAACAACAAAGAGAAATTCCAGCCCTGGCTATTTCCTGCTGTCCTAGATATCTACCTGCAGGGAATTTCATTTTACTTGAGGGAGCACTGAAAAATGCAGTTTCTCTATTTGGAGGCTATAATAAGGCTCACCATTCTATCAGCTCGTTTCTCACCTCATTCCCTTAAATGGGTAAATGTGCCTCTGTTTCCTACCAGTGCCTGCCAGCATTCAGTCCCCTATTGTCTTACATATGCTTGCTAAACAGCAAGTCTTATAAACCTTGTTTCCAAGATGGACAAAATTTTTATTTATGTAACCCAGAGCATTTGAGAAGGGTTATTACGTGTGTGTGAGTGATTCTTTTTTTCCTTCTGTGGGATTGGAATAAGAGAGTATGAGATGGATGTCTTCCAATTATGAGGTTTCGTTACAATTGTTTTAGGGGCTTCTACAAAAATGGTGCCCCTGGAGATCTATATCTCATTTCAGCTTTTTTTAAAAAAAAACGTTAGAAAGGAGAACTTTAAAATATGCCCGTTAGCACTTATCACTGCAGAATAATGGCATGACTACTTCACATCTCTGTGTGAAATTAGAATGAACTGGACTTCAAATCTTGGTGCGATAACAGGATTTGTGATCTTTTCCACCTTCGTCTATTTATGGCTATGGTGTGTGTGTGTGTGTATATTGAAGTTAGTAGCATAGCAACTTGCAGTCTACGTCCAAACACTTTGCACTTTAAATGCACATGCAGACACATGCTTAAGCCCTCATTAAAATAAAATTAAACCCAAGAAAAACCAACCAACGAACCCCCTCCCCCCAAAAAAAACACTCCACACACCCTCTTTGCTGGATCTTTTACAACATTCCCTTCAATATCATCACTTGGATAAGCCAGCAACTTACTTGGAAGGAGCTGTTGCTTTCTGAGAATTTGAGTTTCTAAGAGATAAGATGACCTCGGGTGAAAAGGCAGCTTAATAAAATGCATTAACTTCTGTGTTGCAAAGCCATCTCAGCCTTTTAGCCAACTGAGTGGTGATTTGATTCCTCCCCAACAGGAACAGGAGAGATGAGCCAAAGTCCCATTTAAGGACACATGGATCTTCTCCCTAGTTTGTGAGATCTGAATCCATTAATTGCAGTACATTAGCCACATATGTTTGGTTTTCTTATCAGAAGATTATTGAGGGTAGAAGAGGTGACTGTATAAGATTCTGGATATAGAAATTAATTGCAAGTTTATAGTCCAAGGGAAGATTTATATCACAGTTCCTTGACACACATGGCTTACATCAGGGGGTGAGAAATGTGTGACCTTGTAGATGTTCTTGGGCTGCAACCCCCATCAGGGGTAATCTGCATAGCTAGTGATGAGGGACTGTGGGAGGGAGCTGAAGTTCAGAAACCTCAGATGAGCTGTACATTCCTTATCCTTTACATTAATTTAGGGGTGCCAAGTTTTGACACCCAAATTTCTTATATGCTGGGTAGGATCCCATGATGGTGGTCCTTTGGCTCTAGTGTGCTGGCAGCAGTTCTGGAACAGAACGAGGGATAGAACCCCTCCCAGGAAGGCCAAGAGGAACAGTTAGAAACACGAGGTATTTTCCTAAACTGTACAGCTATAAAAAGAAATGGACAAGTGAGAAACTGATTTTGCTCCTTGCCTTCATCAATTGGACTGAAAACAAAACTCGAAAAAACAAATGAATAGACAGCCACAAACTAGGTTCTTGTTGTTTTGTCTTTGTCAACTAGCCATCCTATCTTGACTGCCATTAGAGTTCAGTCTACATCTATTTATTTATTTCATTTTTTATTAACATATTTATATTCTGTCCTATGTTATTGACAAGTAAATTCAATTTAAATCATTTAAAACAGCTTAAATTTTAAAACAAGGTTGCCAGATGAAATAAGATACAGTGAGCTGATATCTTTTATGATTGTATACAAGAGGGAGTTTCAGCCAGTGTTGTTTGTTAGCTGGTTGCATGACAAGCTACACCAACTGGAATCCCTTCTTCCACACGGTTATTAAAAGTTCCAGGAGCCTTCTCCCTTGCTTCACCAGGGAATACTAATTTAAAGCAATACAAATGATCCCAAGATCGTAAATAACTTAAGTCAAAACAGCTTTAAGAGTGTTTGATACTATGTGCTTGAACATTTGGGAAGAAATCAATTAAGCCACATGGCTTTAATAAAAAGCCATGTTTTAATTCAACGCCAGAACAAAACCCACCCTTGCTCTAGTTGGGCCCCCAAGGGGCAGGCATTCCACAAAGAGTGTCCTAGTAGAAGAGGCCTATTACTTGTCCACACGCACACCCAGATCTGATATTATTTAATTGACAAAACATAATTTAATTGACAAAATACATTAATTGGCATTGATACAAAATGGACCTTGAGATTACTGGAAGGCCAGGCTGGACAAAGGAAAAACGCTGGCTGAACACATGTGATGCAAAGTAGGACGAAGATCCCTTCTAGGCATAGTCAGGGTCATTACCAGGCTAATCACCAGGTAATTCCAGAGATAATAGGCTTAAACTGTGGCTGTAACATCTCTGCTACCACACAATAACAACAGGAAGTTCCCACCAAACTACTGATTGTTTCAGCCCCTCTTCCTGGCACCTGGGTGTTTCCCTTCATTGTTCCTTTACCTGTTCACCGTTACAGAGCTATTACGACAGCCATTAGCTCTATGTCACCTAACATTAAGACCATTAACTCTGTCTGGACCCCATTGTCCAAATTGCAACCTTCATTGTTTTCTTGGCCAGAGATCCATTCACACCCTTGCCCTCCAGACAGATTTTGGGTATAAAAGCCCTCTGTTCTGGGCAGTCAGACACAGTATCTTGCTGACTGAACACCATCCTGTTGCTCTGCTTCGTGAATGAGTACTGTCCTTAGGTGCAAGTCTAAGCCACCTTGCTGCTTTTTTCCATTGTTCTCTGGATTGGTAATTATCGCCTAAAATTCCACAATCAACAACTTTCCTCCCTTTATCCTTTGGTTAGCTCTTGTGTGAATGTGTGAATGCTTGGATCTTGTGTGTGCGTGACTGAACTTTTTTCAACAAAACACATATAGCTTCTTTTGGAATCTCTGGCTAGTTCTTTCCCACAGGGGTCCAGTAAATATTGGTGGTTACCCAGCTCTTGGAGGCCTACTGATTGAGTTAATTAATTCCCCATTGTCTGTGGAGGTACTGGCGTTAAGGGTTGGCCATTGAGCCACCCATATTTTGGGGTAACAGGCCCTCTCCCATGTCATCCCTGATAAACATAAGACAAAAAAGAAAGTACACACACACACACACACACAGACACAAGTACCTGTTTTATTTTAATTTCACTTTAAGTAAAATCTTGTTCTGTGCCTTCAAGTCATTTCTGAGTTATGGTGATCCTAAGGTGAGCCTGTCACAGGGTTTTCTAGGGCTGAGAGTAGGTGACATACTCAAGGCCACCTAGTGGGTTTCTGTGGCTGAGCAGGGAATATAACCCTAGTCTCCAGGGTCATAACCCAGTGCTCAAACCACTACACCATACGGGCTGGCAGTTCTGTTCATGGGTGCCTGCTTGACTCCATCCGTAAGGCCCTGCTCTGGGAGTCCCCAATGTCAGTATGGTTTGGATGGGCACCATACCTAATTGGCATCATATATAATTGGCAACACATTTTATTGGCTCTGATATCAAATTCAAGCCTGAGAGGTGATGGAGAGGTAAAACTGAGCGAGGGAAAGAATTTGACTGTAAATGTGAGAAGCATAGGTCAACTCAAAACTTCTTCCAGGAAAGACTGAGTCATTTGTCAGGCAAATACACACCATTCCTGCGGATAATAGGCTTAAATAGAAGCTGGACTTTTCCAAGGAATCCAACTGTGAGGAGCCCACCAGGACACTGATTGACAGATATCCATCCCTTGTACACCTGGATTCTTTCCTCTGTCCTCACAGCACCCACAGTAGACAGCTATTGCAACATTCATCGTGTCTTTGTCAGTCAAAGCGCTAACCCCATCAACAGGCGAAAGACTCATTGTCCACAACAGGTTCCCTTTGTCTTGCATCTGGAACCTTCACAGCCACAAGCCATTTTCAGGGTACAAATACCTCTGATTTGAGGATGCTCAGTGCAGTCTCTTGAAGATCTACCCATCACTCTGTCCGTCTGGCTCCTGAATGAGAACGGTCCTTAGGCTCTGCCTAAGCCAAAATACATTTCTGCTCTTCACTATTCTTCTGGACTGATAATTATAAATCCCCTCAAATCCCTCAGCCTCTGTATCATTTTTCCTCCCTTTCTCTTTCAGCTAGCTCTTGTGTGAATGTGTGATTGTGTGTATCTTGTTGTTACTTCTGTATCTCTGGCTGGTCCTTTTCCTGCGTGTGCCCATAAACACTAGTAGAAAAGATCTTGCTAAGTTGCCATCCTCGTAAGCCGCCTCTTGGAGCTATTTAATTCCCCACTTTTGCAAGGAGGTATTTGTCATTGCAGGGTGGCCCTTGTGGCACCTACCTTTTGGGGTAACACATCCATCCATCTTTAGTAGGAGATGCTTTTTGGACTCACGAGTCAAAAACAAGATAAACATTCTCAGGAAATAAGGAGGTTAATTTATGATACTATGAAAAGAGCCTGATGATAAAGATGGGAAATTGATGTTCTTCATGTATGTTCTACACATGTTCTATAAAGGAGCAGAGAATGCTTAATATAGTAAATGTGTGACATGTGCATTTAACAGACTGGTTCACTTGCTTGTTATCAGAAAAGTCTATTATCTGAAATATTTGGCAAGAAACATTATTTGTTTTCAAAAGAGATTTTCTTATAAAATGATTATTGAAATCTTTGTTCACTTTTACCTTTCCACATGCAGAGATGGACATTCAAATAATGTTTCTTGCCATCTTTGTAATCTTATAAAATATTTCTTGTCAATAATCATTTTATAAGATTACAAAGATGGCAAGAAACATTATTTGAATACTCATCTCTGCATGTGGCAATGATCACCATGCTTAGGGAAAACTAGACTCCAAAGTGTTAAAAGACACATGTGAAGCATTTCTGTAATGTGCTTGCTTTCTGCGTGCTATAATGGCAGAGAGAAAGAGCTGGTCTCATACTTGTTGGCTGGGAAGTGACTCTGTGAGTCAGCACTCTGCATGAATTCCATTCTTGTACAGCTGGCTTCCTCTCCATCTGGCAAGCTGAGATGCTGAGAGGGAGAAAGGTTGGCTGAGTAGAAAGAAGGACAACATGTAATGAAGGGGGAACGTTTGTAATGGGAATCTGGTAAGGTGAGTGAAAGGCAGCTCATTACACACATGCACGTGTGCACACATACACACACACAAGAATGACTTTTCATACAGAAAAATAAAGGCTTGGTGCAAGGCATTTTACTTCTGAGGGCTAGGGCCAAGGTGGCACCCCCATCTACTCCTTCATTCCAGCAGCCCAAGTTGACTGCATTCTTCATCATACCTGAATATCACAGGTTACCTTAAAGAGTGAAACCAGGCTGCCTGGAACACACAGCTCTGTCCTTTAACAGAAAGAAATGGCCAAGGAGATGCTGCTGCTGCTCATATCAGCATGATATGACCAACCTTGACATGAATATGCTCTAAGGGCATACATACAAAGGGAATGTCAGCCACTCCATACTGGATTAGCTTACTCATTGATGCCACCCACCTTCCGGGGTTCTTGAAATGTGTCTCTTACCACAGGTGCACAGGCTTAATCCTTTCCACACCATCTAAAATCAGCTCAAAATGAAGCCCTGTTTTAAAAAGCGGGGGGAGCCCACTCTGCTGTGGGAAATAATTTATACCTTGCCTAGAGACCGTGACTTGGCAAGAGAAGAAGGACCAGAGAGACTGAGCCTTGAATCGTCTCTTTCCTTACTGATCCCTAATGGTTTACACATGGGGATCAGTTTAAGTTCCTTCATTGTGTTTTCTTTCCATTCTGATTCTTAGCCGTATATTTGTTTGCGTACACAGGACCTGGCTTGGGATGAGCTTCATCTTGGCAAGCTCCCTCTTGGCAGTCCTAGTAGGCTGCATATCTACTGTATGAGCTATGGATGGGTTCGCCTTTGAAAGGCATTCCCTTTAGAGCTGTTGAACGGATCTATCTCATTCCACCTTCATCGATGGCTTCGTTATATGCATATCCCTCTCCCAGTCATTACTTTTAATGGCACCTGGTGGAAAAAGATCCGCCAATAGCTATCAGGCTCCAAAAGAGGAACAGGTTTCTGGATTCTGTCTTGTATTTCTAAGAGATACTTTTAAAACAAAGGAAAATAATAACATACTGAGATCATGCATTACTGAGCAGCAGTGTGATGGTGCTCTAGGTTATGAGAACATAAGAACAGCTATAGTGGATCAGACAAAAGTCCTGTCTAGTCCAATATTCGGTTCTTGCAGTAGCCAATCAATTGTGTCTGGGAAGCCTGCAAGCAAGACATGACTATAGTTGCAAACTCTTTTCTGTCTTCTCCAGCATGCTGCCTCTAATACTGAGAGTGACATATAGCCATTCTGACTAGTAGCCATTGATGATTCCATCCTCCATGTATTTATCAAATCTCCTTTTAAAGCCATCCAAGTTGGCAGCCATCATACTGCTTTGTTGAAGTGGGTTCTACAGTTTAATTATGCAGTGTGTGAAGTAGTCCAGAGCTTCTTGCTGTCACTTCTCAATGACAGAAGGCTTCAGTATGTCACTATACATATTTGTCTTAAAGGTAGCTTTCCAGGCTCTGCTATTTTGATGATTTAGGTACTTGTTCTTCAAAGCTGCATATCCTCTCACATAGCATCCTTGATTTTTGTTTTGTTTTGTTTCAATCCAAAATGTTCATGAATAAAACAATGACACTGCAGCAGAAGTTACCTTTTCACTATTAATACTAACCTGGTCACCTGCTAATGAGACAGTCTGACTCAGACTTTGGTGAGTGGGAGTGAACAATGTCTTAAACACACTGTTGGGTCCTTTCTTCAGGTCTTTTATTGTATGACGTGTAGCTTGCAGAAAAAAAATTATTAAAATATAAATACATTATTTCTGTGATTCCTTAGCACTAATCCTTCTGAATGATCAAGTTGAAAGCACTAAGCATTATTCTGTGCATTTCCAAGCAGTGCATGGAGGATGTTTATCCATTTGGCCTTTTGCTTCATTATTTTGGGCTTTGTTCTCCCTTTCCCTCCCTAAACTTGGAGAAGATGCACACAAATGGACATTGCTTAAAAGGCAGGGCTTCTAGAGATCTGTGTTTTCTTCCTTGGTGTTTAAATGTCTATATCTTCTTTCCTGAGCTGGGACACCAGTTCTGCATGCTTGCAGCAGAAGTCAGGTGCTCACACATTGGTCTGAACCCTGAGAGTGCACTCCATCCCCAAAGCCTTTTCCCACCTTGTTTTAGAATTGATTATGCTTTTCTGTTTTTATTAATAAACATCCATGGAATAAATATACACAAAGAGCCATGTAGCCTAAGATAATCTCCTGTTATTGGACCTGAGTTTCCAAGTCACTTCTGCTGCTATCTAATCCTTTTAACTGAAAATGCCAGGGACTGAACTGAGGGTTCTGCCTTCTGCATGCAGATCTTACGCTCTAGCAAATACAGTTTTAGAAGTTCCTTCTGAAAAGTGCAGCAGAAAAGAAAGGCCATTTCCTCACTACACTGTTATAGTGCTATTATTATTAGTGTTATTATTAATGGTAGTGGCAGGGATTTCAGCAGCATCCTTTATTTCTGCTCTGCAGTTTCTTTGCTGCCTGGCAAGTGAGGACTTTTCTGTCTTTCTTTAGTGAAAGACCAGTTGGTACATCCTCTTAAAATTCTTGAGCGAGCAGCTGATGCTGTGATTCTCTAGCAGCTTACTCTTTGACCATTTCCACACTACACTGTTCCAGTGCTATTATTCCACTTTCAACATCCTGTGGAATTCTGGGATTTGTAGTTTCCTGAGGCCAAAGAGCTCTCTGGCTGAGAATTCTAAATGCCCCTCCCTAAAGTGCAAACCCCAGGTTTCCATAGGATGCTAAAAGTAGAGTAATAGCACTGTAACAGTGTAGTGAGGAAATGACCGAAGTGTGCAAACTGTTACACCTCCAGTTGCATAAGTAGTAATATACCTAGAGATCACCCAAACATCTTAATTTGCTCAGAAGAAAAAAACACAACAACCCCCCCTAAAAAAAATTATTCATATATCATTCCTCTCTGCTAATGTTGCATTGCTTCAGGTTACTGTTTCTTGGCTTCATAGCATGTCTGGAGATAGTAGGCTTGAAACTTATTTATATTCATACCACATAATGCTTTTTCTTAAAAAAAAAAAATTACCTGAATTGGCTTTTGTCTTTTATCACTATAGTGCATGACTGTTCTGCCCATAACAAATGTAAAGAACTATAATGAGTTCAGGAGAGGCTTACTAAACCAGAGGGCAGGGAACAAGATTAGCTGTCTTGAAGAAAGAACATCTTTTATTTTGTACTCTCTGACATTTGTACAACATTTTCTGCCATAAAAATGGCATTTTAATATAGTTAAACAATAAACATTAGAAGGAGACTGTAACTTTAAAATACAGAACAACCTGTTTAAAACATTTGTACATGCTGTTATACAGGCCAGGATCCAGTGTTTTGTATCTCTTGGTTTCTGCTCCTTCTGCCAGTGGAATTAGGAGCCTACCTCTTCACTAGCAGCCAACTTGATATCCTAAAACCTTGTCCCTGAGGACTGGTATGCCCTGTGGAGCAGTTTTCCTCACCATGAATGACTGTAGAGGGGAGGGATGGAGAACCAAAGAAAGTCTCAGTTTTGCTAGTGGAAGCAGAAGAATGCAGAGGAAACATATCATTGGATCCCCACCACAGTGAGGTAAAAACTGCAAATGAATGACAACAGAAAGCCAGCTGGATAAGAGATTAGATCATGAGACTGAAGAGACTTTTCTTCAAAATAAATTTGTTGAACTTTATAAATTCCGTTATCATTTCTTTTTTCCATACCTAGATTTATTTGTTTCCATTTATTGCAATGAATGTGTTTTACATCTTTCCTCCACATGTACAAACAAGGCACGGGATTGAGCCCTTGAAATGGAGAATTATGTTCTGAGTGGACATGCCAAGTTTCACTGGGATATCTCAATGTTCAGGGGAGAGACTGCGTGACAGATAAAGAAACAAACCAACAGAAATTGTCAAACAGGAAGTGAGTTAAGCCCAGGCCTCCCTCCGCTATACAATAAACTGCATTACAGTACAGGAGACGTTAGAAGAAGAGAAGGAGTTTGCAGTTTTATACTTGATAACAGCTCCCTTATTTGTCCTGTGCTGACAATCAGCTCTACAAAAAAGTAGTTCTTGTCCACTTGAAACCTAAAGGAAACTAGGAAATCTAATATGTCTGAGAAGAGTGATAAACTTGATCATGATTAGAATCCAATACATTTAAGACCCCTTGATTTGAATGGGATCAGAGACTTCAATCATGTTCATTACCTGGTTTATTATATTACTTTGGCCAGATTCTAAATTCTGAACGGATATATATAAAGAGTGTCTTTCTCCCTTTAATTCCACTTCCTGCAAAATCACACATCACATATTGTATATAGCAATCAAATGAGTCAATCCAAAGGAAAAATATGCCCATATACGGAGAGATCTGTGGAGAAAAGTACACCCATTTCACTCTTTGCTCTATATCAGCCTCCGTTGTCCTGGTGCCTACTGTGGGGCCAAGAGGCATTCTTGGAAGATAAAAATGATGGGGAACTATAACCCAGTGCTTAATTCTGAAATCTGCCCAGCAATCCAATGAAACCGCAAAGGCTAGCTGGAGGTACTGGAGAACATCCTGAAGGGCTGGAGATGGCAGAGAGCAAAGGGGTGTCTGGCCTGCGTTGTATGTATGTTTTGAATAGGTTTTGTCTGGTTTTGGTGTGAAGTATGCTGGCTGGTATGTGTGCATGTCTTGCGTTGGCTTTTTGTGGTGCTGGCAAGTCTTGGGTATAAGGTTGTCAGGTAAGGACTTTCTCAGGCCCTGAGACTTCTGGACCAAAACCTGACACCTAGAGATGATACTCCTTGTGATGTCACAGGGTGAGCCCTGGTGATATTATAATGGAGAGCCCCTGCCAGTGTCATTAAGCATGCTACAATAAGCCTCAACCACAGTTGCACAGAGTATGTTATTTAAAAAATACAGCAAGTTTAACAAATGAGGAAAATATTTACATACTGTATATGCTGGCGTATGAGATGCACCCCATTTTCAAATAGTATTTTTAAGGGAAAAAATAGTACATTTCTAATCTACTGTATTTTGCATCTACGCACTCCTGAGCTGCCTCTTCGCTGGCCAATGAGCTCCCTTGGGTGACATGATTGTCTTGTGCAGCTCAGCTTAGAGCAGGAAAGGCCCCTCGTGGGCACATTCTGTGGCAGCAGCAACAGCGGTGACCACCAAGCTGAACCACCCTTTGGAAACTAGGGGAAGGGTCACCCAAGGAAGGCAGGAAGGAGGGAAGAAGAGAAGGGAGGCAGGGCTAGGCTGATCCCAGCGAAGGGAAGGGCGAGCCTGTTCTCTGTCATGAAGCAGTGGCAGCAGCAACCAGGGGATGCCTAGACACGAAATTTGCCGGCATGTAAGATGCACTGGCATATAAGACACACCCCATTTTTCGAGGAAAAAACGTGTGTCTTATATGCTGGCAAGTACAATAGATACTTTTCAAGGCAGCACTCTCACCCTGAGATTCTCCCAGAGAATTGGAGGAAAGGATCCTGCTCCAGAGATCTGAGAACTATACATGATGGAGAGGTTTGTGTGGTTATGTCTATTAGACAATTTGCCTGTTTTATGTTTGCCTGAGCATTTCCAGTTTACCTTCCATGAAATGGGAATTTTGTCATGGTTTGTGGGGGCATTTGGGACTCGGTTCCCACCTTTGCCTTGTACTTGGATTTTTAACCAGGTTACTTTTCTATGAGTGTCCTTAGTTTGTCTTTTGGGAAACGGGTTTAAAAGAGTGTTTTCAAATTTCAGAGCTCAGGCCCTACCTCTGGTAATCTTGTATTCAAGTTCTTAGGCAAATAATTTTTCTTTTAGCCTCCTTGGAAATGGGTGTACTGTGATTGGCTATGTCATAATATGGCAGCCAGTTACTGAGACTGCACATGACCATCTCTCAAAATTCCAGTTGTGCCTATGGGTCCACAAAAGTTAAAAGACCCCTGCTTGAGACTTTCCCTCACATTTTTCTTGGTGAGATGCTTTTTAATTTTTTTCCAACAGCTTCTTTAATCCACCTCACATTTCTGTGATAGGCCTGTTTCCTACTCCATCCTTCATACTTGATACGATCCTTCTGCAGCAGCATTTTGTGTCCAGAAAAATATTCCAATGTGTAGTTTGCAGACATCCGCTAGAACAAATCAAACGTCGGAAACACTGGGTTTGTTGTTTCTTATAGATGCCTCAAGATCCCTGGCAAAACACTCAGTTCCCTGCCCTCTAATAAATCCTTTATGGAAGATGGATGGATCTCTTTGCAGGTCTTGAGCAACACATTTAGAAATCTGACTTTAGTCCACCGGCCTCACTCCAATATTTAGATTCTCTTTGCAGTCATTGATTCATTTCCTTGTACATAAAACTTGAATATGAATAACTGTCTGCCCATGTTAATCTATCAGCCTATAGGCTGCAGATATGAGGGCAATATGCTCTCCCACCCTGATGTGTGTATGGTTAGTGTACTCCAGAAAAAAAAGCACTTAGCAAATGTAGTAACCTTCTTCTGGGCAGTCTTTCTTCTAGGACACACAAGATACCAAATTTGACCAGTCACGTAGGGACGGGGGGGCAGGAGGGGCAGTTTGCCTTGGGCAGCAATGTTTTTGGAGCATCCTGGCCTGTAGCCACACCCCCATGTGCCCTGGCCACACCCCCATGCACAACAGCCACGCCCCCATGCACAGTGGCTATGCCCCTCACGTCATCGCCATGCCTCCCAAGCTCTGCCACCAAATCGCCATTGATCCTCCTGATCTTTCAGTGACATTGGATATCATTAACCATGGTATCCTTCTGGGTCATTTGATTGATATGAGAATTGGGGGCATTGCTTTGCAGTGATTTTTTGTCTTTCTTGGCTGAGTGTTCCCAAAGTTGTTCAGCCTTTTGGCCATCAGCCTGCGGGGTTCTACAGGGGCCAATACTGTCCTCAATGCTTTTTAACACCTACATGAATCTGCTGGGAGAGATCATCTGCAGCTTTGAAGTAAAGTGCCATTAGTATGCTGATGATACCATCTCTATCTTTCCTTTATCACTGATGCCAAAGAGGCTGTGGCAGTATTGAATCATTGTCTGGATGCAGTGAAGGACTTGCTGTGAGTGAATAGACTGAGGCTTAATCCAGACAAGACAGGTCAGTAGAAAAACCAACTTGGAATTGGGAACACAGCCTGTTCTGGATGAGGTTGCATTCTCTCTGAAAGATCATGTTTGTAGGTTGGTGGTACTCTTGGAATCAGCCCTGCTCCTAGAAAGCCAACTTGCTGTGGTGGCCAGGGGCACAATTGTTCCATTTCACCTTTCTTGAGGAAAGCAGATCTGGCCACAGTGATTCATACCTTAGTTACCTCCAGATTAGATTATTGTAATGTGCTGTACATGAGGATGCCCTTTAAAACTAATGTTCAGAAGCTTCAGCTACTATTAAATGCAGCAGCCAGACTGGCATCAGGTATGCATTTTAGAGACAATACAATTATGATCTTGCAAGAACTGTACTGATTTCCAGTTTGTTTCTGAGCTCAATTTAAAATGCTGGTACTGACCTACAAAGTCCTAAATGACTTGGAGCCATGATTTTTGAAAGACCACATCCTCTCATATAGGCTTGCCAGAAATCTGAGATCTTCAGCAGAGGCCCTATTGCATGTCCCAGCACTTCATGCAATTAGTTTGTAGGTTACAAATAACAGAGTTTTCTCTGTAGCAGCACCTTGACCATGGAACTCACTACTCAAGGAATTGGGCTAGCCCCGTCCCTTTTAAGCTTCCAGCGGGGAGCAAAAACAGTGCTGTTCTTCGTGGTATTGAGTGTTTGAAATTGCTGTTTTAACAGTCATAAACTGGATTCTCTGATTGTTCTTAGACTGCTTTTAGGAGTTTTTAAAGAGTATTTTAATATGTTTTTAAAGTGTTTTTATCTTTGAATTGTTTTAATTGGTTTTTATGTGTTCATCACCCCAGAAGTCCTTGTGGGCTGGGACGCAATACAAAAGTACTTTAAATAGTAGGAATAGTCATAATAATTAACAATAGCAACAACAACAATAATGTTATGCACACCAAATAATCTATTTCATTTTGTCTGGCCATGTAGATGTAATGAGAGCATCTTAGTCCTGTGGGACTTTTAACACAAGTTCTACTTTGTGCTAGTGTCAGTTATCCACCATTGTAACTTAACTGACAGTCTTGCTGAAATGCCAAATCCTGGTTTTTCAGTATCCCTAGGAGGTTCACTGGTGAGTGCCCAGTGCTTCTTTAGTGCTGGTTAGGGAATGCTCTGATGTCATTTGCGCATAAATATGCCACTTCACTCCAGATGTTCACAGAAAAAGTTCCATGCAACAAAGGGAGAAAAATTAAACAGATCTAACCTTTCGTTTTTGAAACATATCACTTTCTTCTGGAGAGATTTCCCCTTGAAACGTGGTTGTTTATTTAACATCGTCTCTGGCTACGGCTTGGAAACTTGCTATTTCAACACAGGAATTTCTCTCAGTGAAATATATTAAATAAACACAATCCAAGTGTCTGTTTATGTCGGCACTATTAACTGCCGATGTTGAAGTAGAGCCATTATACCCGGCTTTCCTCTCAACAGCCATTTGTCACTGATCTGTGTTAGAAATATACTTCCCTATGATTGAATGATGGAAAGTTTTGAGCTGTTAACTGTTACCCCTTTGGTTAATTGCTCCTGTTATTGCAAATTCCATCCATTAATTACTGCTTGTTTCAGTTGCTAATGTTCTCATGTAAGGAAATATAACCCACCCACTCACCCCCCAAAAAAATCACAGCTCCAAAGATCGGGCAAAGTTTATTTCCCCTTCAGTAAATTAGTCTATTGTTATAAAATCATTCTACAGTCACCTTTTAATTAGGGTTGCAGGCCAGAAAAAAAAGGAAATGAGGAAACCCAAACATGCACCTTGAGTCAGAATGGTTTTCAGTCCATCCACAAAGAAAGTCTGGTTGTTAATTTCCTTCTACGCAAGTTTGCTTGATTAAAGGCACTGAGATGTTTATCTTCTCAAGCCCTCATCCACATGGATGGGACTTTATTTCTTTATATCCCACCTTTCTCCCAGGCAAGAAGCAAAGTGGCTTACAACTGTATTCCCAGAGCGTCATTCTTTTGTTGCGGAATTCACATAGAACTAGATCTCCAAAGTAGGCCCTTTATCATGCTGTCACTTTGAGAGTTTTAAGCACTGCTCCTGAGTTTCAGCCACTTTCCATGTGTACTGTTTAGCTACCCCGAAGATGTATTTCATACGTATCAACTCCAAGAAAATGTGAAATACAGTCTGGTTATATACCTGACACACACATTCATATCCTCCTTAATTCCCCCCATTCGCCCTTTTTTCTTCTCCCCCTACTTTTTTTTCTGTACTCACACATTTAAAAATCCAATAAACATGTGCAGTTTTTTTAACATACAAAAATAGCTCAGACAAAAAGTGATTCCCCCCCACAAACCCGCTGTTTTTCTGCCTCTAGATTTTTTTTTCAAGGGGAGGTAGGAGCAACAAATGTAGCGTGTTGGGACAAAAAATCTCCCATGCCATTTAGGGGAGTGAGGAACCCTGAGGCTAAGAAGCAAGAGCACCGTACTTCTGGTTGTCAGTAGGCTTGCCTGATTTGGTGTTGGGGACATGGAATTTCTCAGTATGTCTGAGAAATATAAAACCTATCAAATTAGCGCTAAACCTAACAGTAATACACTGAAATTCCTATTGGGTCAGAAAAGTACCCTGCAACTCATGCAATGTAAAACTTTTTTTAAAAAAAATCCATCAGGATGACTACTGATTTCAAAAGTCATCCAATCTGATTCAGGCCCGTAGAATGCCTTAGAAAAAAGCTGCAGTGATGTGCAGATTTTGAGGCTGAAACTGGGTGTTCAAGAGCAAACCTGAAGAAGAACTATATTTAAACTGCACTAGACTTAATTTTTTAAAAGTCACCTCTAATGCACTACCTTATTCTTATTGTTATCTTAATAAATGTTACAGTTTATCCTTATAAACACTGACTGGGCTTGAGTTGGCTACAGTGATAAGTAACACAGAGAACATGCTACCATAAAGTTATTAAGTGGTTTTAAATAACCATTGAATATCCCCACATTTTTCAACAAAATGGCGGGGAGGCAGAGCTGTATGGTAAAGATAAGGAACCTTATCAGATTGGGAACGGCCACATCCATCTAGGAGTAGTAAGGGTCTGTCACAGAGATGGATTTAGATTGCCATTATTTGTATTAATAAAAGAAATAAATGAAAATCAATCCATAATAAAGGAATCATCATGGAGTTCATTTGCTGAGTTGCAAACGTGTTGTGTCAGTTTTTCCATGAGAGCAAAAGACCACTTCTCATACCAACAGTCCAAAGTGAATTGTGTAGGCCTTTCCATTTCTGAGTAATCACCGTACGAGCTGCTAGACCAAAAAACAAAACAAAACCAATGACACTAGTTTTTTTTACTAATAAGCTTTTTGTTTTCTTCAATAAACAAAGAGGGTAAACCCAGTATTGGTAAAAATGTAATTTTCTATTTATTTATTTATTTATTTTATTTCATTGAAAACCTGAACTCAAATGTATTTTTAGGTCACTATTGGAAAAGAAAGGCAAGCAGCACTTCTCTTCTAGCCTTCTACATTGTTGGTAAAAGAGGGATGAGTCTTACCGAGGCCATTTCCCACACTACACTGTAATGATGCTCTTATTCCACTTTCAACTTCCTGTGGAATTGTGGGGTTTGTAGTTTACTGAGGAGCTCTCTGACTGAGAATTCTTAATGCCCCTCCCTAAACTGCAAACCGCGGGGTTCCATAGGATGTTGAAAGTGGAATAATAGCAGTATAACAGTGAAGTGCAGAAATGGCCCAAGAATGACATGAAGGTGCTCCTACAAAGAACAGGTATTCACATACAATGCCAGTCTAGCTGACTCATTCATGGGCCATGGAGAGAGAGGAGAAAAGAGACTATGTGGGGAAATTCAGCAGCAAGTGCCAAATGGCTTAGCCATCATCCCTGACCTATCCATAGCAGCATATTTTATTTCTTTGAAACCACTATTTAGTTTGTTTTGTTTTGTTTTACAAGTAAAGGTATTTGGAGGCAGACTCTCAATATTTTAATCATTTCCAATGATGATTGGCTTTATGTTTCAAAGAGCATCATGGAGCAATTTTGCTCACTCCCCAAATACTACATGAAACCGTGGAACGTGAAATCATGGGAAAGGGCAAGTCTGAGCCTGGAAAATTGGTTTTAGGAAGTAATGTGTTACTGTTATATTTCTAACTCTCCCAGCTCTAACCCCAGTAGTTCATTACCATGACAATTACATTTTTTTGAAGTGATTTTGTTTCCCATTTTGCAAAAGAAATTAAAAATAGTTATTCTTGGTTATCTCTAAAAAAAAAAAACAACGGAGTCCTACAAGCTGCTGGCCAGTGATGCAAAAAGAATTCTCATCTCAACCACGTCATCATCAGCTCATTACCCACCACAGATGACGAGGCAGCAGCACAAGGTTCAGCCAGTACTTAGACTATGTGATAGCCCTCCTCCATTAGATAGTGACATCACCCACCCATAACCATAAAAGTAACAGGAAGGTATAGTTATGCCACTAAAGTACTGAAATTGCCCCTTGTTAACTTACAATTGTAAAGTAATGTAGTTATACAACAGTGTTTGTTGGAAGGAGCCAATCCCAAACAGCTAGCTATTTAAAACTAGTTGTTTCTATACACTGCAGATATTGAAATGGAGGGGGAAAAGATCACCTAAATCATGAGCTCACTCCATTGGTTAAGAAGGGGAAGGAAAATAAAAGTGAACCATAAGCAGAACCATACTCAGAAAATACAGACAGCAAGACAGGATGTCCTGTTCTCTTATTGAGAACTGCCAAGGAGATAGGTCACACTATGGCTTTCATTGTAGGGAGAAAGGCCATTGAAATATTTGCTCCGAATCATTTACTCACTCCATTCTAAGAATTATAGGAGACGGGTAGGCTTCTGGAAACGTAGCGAACACAGGCCTTTGTTGCCTGCACAGATGAGAAGCAACACTGCTTCCAGACAATTAAACATCCAGGCCATTTGCAAAGCTGGCTGACTTGCACTTGGAAAAACCTGACAAGCAGCTTTTTGGGGTTAGCAATGCTAACTAGGACTTCCTTACTTATTGTTGTTCAAGGAGGAGGACAATGTACCACATGACTGACAGTGAGGAAACTAAATGTAATGTTTATAACAGATCCATTCCACCTAGGCTAGGGGTGGGGGGGCTTTTTGGCCGCGGGGGAGGGTATGTTATTTTACAGTGTACTGGGCTAATTCTAGATACTCTACTCCTAGTTTTCTTACTGTGTTCATAGGAAGGCAAGGACTTGGCCTTAAACAGATGGAAAATTCAAATTAGAGAACTGTGACATTTCAAAGGATGGATCATACATGGTTGTTCATGCCTTCTTAGTCTGAATTCACGTGACACGTGCCTCTTTCTGACCAGTCCAGCTTTTATTTCTATCCCAAACAGCCCTACTTTTCATTCCAGGAAAAACTCTGGAAATTTAAACCACTGCAGGCCATGATTCATTTTTTTCAATGAATTTTCCAATCTCATATTAATCTGCTTCCATCATGAGTGTGCCATTTCTAGTGCTGCTTTGTCGATGATAGGAGCATGGTACGTCCTCCCTCTGCAGCTTTTCTCCAGCTCTTTCCAAATGTCTTGCTGTAGGAATATTTGGTATCTATATGAAGCAGAGTGCAGCATAGCCAGTGCAATATGAGCCTGTGGTAGAAAACAGGAGAAAATACTCAAGATGCTCTTGTAAGGTAAAAAGGAGAAAAAATGCATTTATTGTTTCACAAAATCCATCTGCGATAGGAAAGAAGATAGGAAAGAAAGGATGATAGGAAAGAAGATAGACAAAAGAAGACAGACAAAATAGAAGAGCTCCTAATGCTGGCTGTCATGGGTGCATGTAAGCCATCCTGAGGCAGAAACTTCCTGGATGCTCCCTTCCCAAACAAAGAGAGGCAAAGGACTACAGTCAGCCCTCCGCATTTGCAGATTTTACTTTCATGGATTTGATTATTTGTGAGTTTCTCCAACCCCTGCCCCCCCCCACCTCGGGCATTTCTTTTCTGGGGAACTTTCTCTCTCAGTGGCTCTGATCAGGTTGTGCAGTCCTTTAAAAACCCGCCTTGGGTCCTCTTCTTCCTTCACCGGCCAGTGCTTAGCTAGCTACGAATTGTTCACAGCCTGATTTCTGAGCACCACAAACCCCTCCTGCTGCCCCCCCTCCACATACCCAAGAAAGGAAATGGGCAAGAGAGAAGAAGTACAGGGCCACCATGCAGAACTGTCCTCCTTCCCTCTCCTTTCTCTGACCTGGTTTGGATCCTGGGAGCCAGTTCGCCCCACCATCCCTTAGTCCATTTCCCGTAGACACACATACCTTTTGGTATCTGTGAATTTTCTACTTTTGCAAGAGTCTTGTGCCCTTAACGCTAGCAAATGTGGAGGTCCCACTGTAATTAACTTCTGGAAGAAGAGATAAGTGACCTCTGCAGACAGGAAGGAAGCCAAAAGTACACAGATCAAAGAAGGAAACAGAGAGGTAAGAGAAAAGAACAGGCATGCTCTTTAGAGCTTCCTCTCACTTTTCACTTTATATGAGCATTTATGCCTCTTTGCTTCCAACAGTTTCCACAGAGAAGTCCAGCAGCATCCTCAAGCTATACATTTGATCTTTCAGGAGGAATGCAATTCCCTCCAGGGCTGGTTTCATACCACTACCTGGATCAGTGGAGTGTCCCATCCAGTTGAGGCTGGCAGCTCTAGTGTCAGTAGGACAGTGGATTTTCTTTGGATTTTAATCCAAACTTTAAAGGTGCTGTCCAAGCTGCTCGGGCCTATCCCTCAAAGAAGTTTAGCACTCTAGAACACCATTTTAAAGTATGGACCAAAATCTAGAGCAGATTCACTGTCCTATTGATATGAGAGCTACAGCCTCCATTCTTTCCAGTCTACAATATCTCTGCCTTATCTGGATTGTGTGTTCATCTTGTTATCCTCCACGTATCTCAAAATTGCTTCCGACAGCCTCCCTGCAATTTGCATCTTTTGCTTCAAGAGATGGTGTGATAATGGGGCTTCCCATTATCTAGACTTAGCTAAAAGGGGGACACTTCCCTCTTCAGGTAAACCAAGGGTTAATAAGGTGTTGGGATTAGATTACATTTTAGTGTGTGGTCAGCATCATAGGTCATGTGGGTCAGCATCATAGGTCACAGGGTAAGACTTGACCAATCAAAAAGGAAAGAGGTGAGCATCTTCAGGATGCTTCCAGATGCTTCCAAGGAGAAGTTATAAAACTTCTTGCGAGGCCATGTGGCTGGGAGATATCAAGGGGACAACAAAGAAACAACAAAGGAACTGCCAGTAGCAGGCTGAGGCCTAGCCTCGCCTCGCCTCCTGGCCCTTTCCTACTAGAACATCTAAGCCTAGGAACAACTGTGAGTAATTAGAAATAGTTATCTAGTCGCGTTAGGGACTTTTCTGTTATTTTGGAAGCTGGCTGATCTAAAGAATGTATCTGTGCTTTTATATCTGTTCTTTTGTAACTACTTGTAACTAAGCGTGCCTGGGAGGAGGGAGCTTCCCATGTGTGGTAATTTGCCTTGTTTATTTGCATACCTTTAATAAATACTTTCTGTAAAAGACCCTGTTTCTCTCCTTCCCACGCCAAGCTAGGTAGACTGGGGGAAAAGGAAGATCCTTAAGCTTAGGGATGTACATGGTTGGACAGAGTCCCACTGTACTGTCCCAGTGTCCAGAATTCAGTGGGTGGTGGCAGCGAAGATGAATTAACAGCTAAAATTCATAACAGGCTGGAATATACATCCCAGCAGCGCATGGGAACTTTCCAGCTTCACAGATGGAAATCCCTGCTGAAAATTAAAGAATGGGAAGAAATTCACATCAACTGAGATTTTTAGTGAATTTATTTTTTAAAAAATAATATGTATGCAAACAAATGAATATATTTGAAAAAAATGAATATATTTGAAAAATGAATATATTTGAAAAAAATGTGCATAAAGACACTAATCGATGGGGAAATAGTGTACAAATGAGAGGAAGTATGTACCAGAATGCTTACAGACGTCCATGTAGGAAATGGGGGAAGTCTTGTATTACAGAGTTTGACTAGGACAGGAATTCTGGTGGGATTCCAAGAAATGCAACAAAAATTAAATGGGCAGATACTAACATCCTTATTGAAAGTCTCCTCCAAGGTAGCTTCACAAAAGCATCATTTTCCTATGCATCTTGTGAACATGTAGATTTTATGTCTGGAAAATTAGGCCAATTGCAAATAGCTTCCCAAAATGTACAAAGAAGACTCAGAAGCAGCTTAAAGGCCACTGTGTCCTTTATGTGATATTGTTGAGCCATACTTGGAATGAGGGGTCTAAGAGATCATTGTTCCTTGTTGTGTCTCCATCTAGACTTTCCTTTAATGGATTTGAGAAAATCAGCATTTATCCCATGGGCCACATGCAGCCCCATGACTTTTTACAGGGGCCCTAGTACCCACTCACAGTAACCATCCACGTTCAGTATTTTGTATTTAGACCACAAACTCATAACTATAAAAATAACAAAAAGTTATTGTTACATAGTGAAAAGAATTAGTTTGGATTTTTTTCCAAATAAATAAATCTATAAATACCACCTCCATCCCTCAGGGCTCATTTGGCCATGCCCCCGCCCCCAGCCATTTTAGGTCCAGCTAAGGTCTTTTTCTAACTAGGAAGTAAACCAAAGTCAACTTCCAGTTTACTCCCCAGTTAAATAAGGGGCAGTCTTAAAACAGCTGGGGTAGGGGATATGATCCTAGTGGTTGTAGGAACCATGTTTTAGCATAAATAAATAAATAGTTCTACAATTGTGGGTGTGGAGGTGCGAATCCCTCTAACTCCTTGCAGTTGCCCACCTCTGCTTTAACCAATTTCATTAAGTTACAATCTAAACAAGTGGAATGAGAAGCATTAAGATCATTTGATGCTGGTGAAAAGACATTAGTAATGATGAAATTGACAGTGGGTTATTTTGGTGAGAAACACTTAGGCCCTTTTTGCATGCCATTTCTCATGTGAAATGGCCTCCAGAGCATCACGCAATTGTGAGGACATTTCACATTATGTCCTTGCAATCACATGACGCTCCCGAGGCCAGTAGGCGGTGATTGTGCAATATATCATTTTCGGCTTCTTGCCAAAAATGATGCGTAATCATGCATCGCTTCTGGGCCCCACATGCACTTACCTTGCATGCAGAGCCTCCAGAGATGTGGCCATTGCACTTCCTCCCCCAGCACAGCTTAGGAAAGTACCCGGCTGTGCTGCGGAAGGAAGAGCCAGAGCCCTCACACTTCCTTCTGGCCAGCACGGAACTGGTGTGGAGGAGAAGCAGAGGGGATGCAAGTGCCTCTCGCAAGAGGCTTCTCACGTGATCCCTGCACGCCCACATCAGGAAAAGGTAAGATGAGAAAAGGGCCTTAGACTTTCCAGGGTAAATGTTTAAGACACTACAAAAGTCCTTATGATTAGCCTGGAGACAAATGCATGTTTCTGTGCCAGTCAGAACTCCGTTGCTTTTAATTGGCGTGGTCCACCTTTCTAAGTTGCTCTACAAGAACCAGGTGTAGCTTTCATTCTGATTTGATTACCTCAATTATTTCAACTGGTTTTATGAAAGTCGAAGAAAAGATGAAGTGCTCCAGATTCTTGGGTGGCTGCCAGTTCTAGTGCCAGCTCCATCATTAACAATTACAAATTGATGTTGGCTGTCAGCACAAGGAGATTGTGTGGCACAATGGAGAAGATTTATATTCGTTTAAAGCCGGTACTGATGGAATGGATTTAAACGAGCCTGAAAATGAGTCTAGATTTACTCGTTGTTTGAAGCACCGTATGTTATAGATCCAGGGAGGCCTTCCAAAAATAACGTGAAAAATGTTGCACTAAGACAGGAATATATATCCTATATTTCCTGAACAAAGAGGGGATTTTGTTAAATTATCTTCATCAAGTAAACTGCTGAGTTATAGCCACCCATTTCCCCAAAAGATTTCAAAGGCGTTAGCAGCAATGAGTAGGGTCTTAACAGATTGTGAATCTTTAAAACTGAGTTGACCATTGGCAATGAATTATGGAAATGAGTTATGACCATAGGCAACAGCTTCCAAAAATGGGCAAGAAAAGAAAACATACCCAGAATTCCAAAAAGAAACAAAATGGACACAGATATTGAATTATTCCACCAAGGCTTCCTACCTGATATTCCTAAGAAGAAGCAGAGAAGATTATTCGGAAAAGCAGGAAAAATCTGCTGATTTCATTTTTAATTAAAATCTATGTACTTTGTGTGTTTTGATTGTTTAAAATTGTAATGTTTTGAAAATAATGTTTTAATTGAATTGTAATATTTTTGAGAACATTTATATTTAATATCATTTTAAATGCTCTGTTTTAATTTATGCTGTAAGCCACTTTGAATCCCATTTAGGTAAAAGCAAGGTATAAATAAAATAATAAATAAAAAGGAAAGGAAAGGAAAAGAAATTTCTCCACATCCTTCTCATGTTCAGTCCATGGCCTGGACCCTGTTACTAGTCCCAACTAAAGTAAACTGATTGACTCAGTGGCATCTTGCCCATCTGGTGACTCACCATGCAACAATTGATTCAGTGGGACTACGGTAGTTGGTTCTAAACAACACTATTCAAGACTATATGTGATTATTCATGTGCTCTTAGAATACGTAACTTTCCTTTCCTCTCCAATGTAGCCTCCAATATATTCAGTAATTTCATACATTCCAACAAAATCTAAAATGATACTCCATACTTAAGAACATTGGAAGCTGTCAGACCATTGATCGATCTAGTCAACTCTAACTGACAGCAATGACTCTTTCTCCAATGGCAGAGTTCCTTTCTAGCCCTACATGAAAGTCCCTGGTTTTCCCTCTCAGCCACACATTAAGCAGAATCAATTCTGCTGAGCTTCCAAAATCAAATAGATTAGTGTATTCATGGTAATATACATAGCTAATATGAAAAATCCCTCACCATATTGGCACGTATTTATGGGTAAACAGGGGCCCTTCTGAAGAATATTGTACTAAAGGACTTTCAAGTTCATCTTGATTCTCTAATTTGTGGCTACATAATTTGAGGTGCAGCAAAGTTGAACCCTGTACTACTGCACTTAAGCAACTTGATGCCATAGCAATACACTATAATTGGGAAAAAAAGTGAAGACTTGTGATTTTTTTTCAGAAAGGAAAAAAAAATATTCCTGAAATTTACTGAATGCCAAAACAGCTTGAGCAAACAGCAGCTGTTAAAAAAAAAAAAAAAGGAGTTGGGTTGGGAAGAGAGAGAGAGAAAGACAAGGAAGGGTTCTTCTTGAAAATACCAGTTGTTAATTACTGAGCGAAGCAGACGGAATTCTGCAAAAGTTTTAGCATTGCTGCTGAAACCACAAGAGCAAACTCACTCACTCCCTCGTGTAACCCAGTTTCAGTTGGAGAGGACTCACACCCTATTCACATCTGGCTCACCATCTTATGCTCCCACTAAACAGTTCACCCCCTTAGTCCAAGAATTTGCTTCACACAACACACTTCAGAAACTGTGTCCGTGTTTCATGCTTTGCCATCAAATAGCCAAAAATGTTTCAAGACATGCTGATTAGGAATGAAGCCACCAACGTCAGTGTTTCAAGGAAAGCTTCCCCGCTGGCTTCAGCTAGAGTTCAGAGACTGGACTTGTAATTGTGGTCTCAATAAACAAAAACAAAAAGCTAGAGATCAATTTGCTGAAAGAAGGGAACCTACAATAGCTCACAGGAGTTAAAGTGGACATTGGTCTAAAGAACTGTTGGCACCAAAGACCAGCACTTTTGGATTTTTATTTTATTTTATTTTTTATTGCTTTCCACTTTTTGAGCCTTCATTTGTCCATAAACATCTGACCTTAGAATGGCAGCTCGGAAAGATGGAAAGGAAAAGGATCCAAGCCCTTTTTCTTAGAACTGGATGTTCTGAAGCACTGCCACAGGACATTGGGTCTGGTATTCCAGCAAGAAACCAAATTAATTTTGGAAAGGAAGAAGTGGGTTACACCAAGTACAACCAATGGATTTTAATACCGACTTTCAATGAGCCATGCTAAAGCATTTCTATGCTTGGCCGAACCCCAACTGCACAGAAATGTTCCTAATGGTTGGGAAGATGCTACTAACAGAAAAGAACTGGTGACTTCATGGAAAGGGTCCAGCTGGCCCTGTTATTCATAAAGCAAGGAAGAAGTAATGGAATAGCTGTTCATACTTTTGAGAAGTTTGTGGAGAAGAAGGATGGATGAGTGATTTTGGGTGCCTGTTACATATCTGTGGGAAACATACACCATCACATGGATGCTCTGGAGACATAAGGAGGAAGTGGCTTGACATAACAAAATGCATTTCTCATCCCCACATCACTTGAACTTCTAGGAGCAAGGCCATGCTACTCAGGGCTTGGAAGTAACCCATTACCGATAATTAGTTACTTGTGATCAGTTTCCTTTTCCAATAATGGACATTACATTATATTTGTAACTTAAGGGATGGACAATTTCATTCCTTTTGCAATGTAATTGTACTTTTAAAGTTATGTTTATAGTGAAACATAACTAAAGGCTATGGGGAGATGCCCTCACTGAATAGTGGAGAATGAATATCACCTGCTTCAAGAGCTGCCTTGTGTTCTGTTGTGGATGCTAAGGGACAAACTAGGTGGATGGAAGCAGAGTGTTTTTGTTTTCAATTCACAGGCCAGTGGCTTGTGGCTTTAGTTTTTTTTTCAGGGACCAAAAGTAACTACTTTAGTTATTTTCAAGAAATATGAAAGTCAAATTTTACTGTCCAAGTATACCTCACTTAACAAAGCTTCTGACAAAGAAGATCCTTTTTACAAAGTCTTTCTATGAGAGTCCAGCCCAGCTGAGCTCTCCCTCCTTGTCCTCTATTTAGATGGAAGGGTTTGTTGTTGTAGTAGTTAATTGATTCCCCCCCCCATCATTTGCATGGTGAAAGAAGGCTGAAGAAAGACAGACTTTCAGGGCTGGGTTTGCAACACCATGTCTGCAGTAAGCAATGCAATAAAGCTTGACTTGGGAAAGAATGGGATCCTACTCTAGGTGATTCTAATGTGGCTGTGTGTGCTTATATACAATGGACAATGTCAACCCCTGCCTCCAGAATCACTTACTGAGCACATGTGAAGAGCAAAACAGAAAGAAAAGAGGAAAGCACCTGCTTTACCAGCTGCTGTGGCATGTTGAAAAAGCACAAATATGTAAGTTTTGCTACCAAAATGGAAATTCTAAGAAAAGTGGAAGCTGCTGAAAGGGAAAAAAAATCATCCCAGGATGCATTTTGGAAGAAGCTTTCAAGTGGTGTCTAGTAGATTTTAAATGTGTTTGTTTGTTTGTTTACTTCTACTGTCACCCCTCCGCATTTGCTAGGGTTAGGGGCACAGGACCCTCATGAATGTGGAAAAACCGTGAATAACTCTAGGCCTTCTTAAACCATATTTAACACACAAAAAAAGTATGATCACCATATTCAACCCACCATGGATTCCTTTGAGGCACCAGGGTTCTTTCACAGGGCAGAAGTGGCTGGCTGGTGGGGCTTATTGCCATCTCCACTGCTGCCCCACACCATTTTTAATAGGGACTTACAAGTCTAATTTGCAGTTTCTCAGTTTCACAAGGCTTGCAATCCCTATTAAAAATAGGATAGGGAGTCAGCAGAGATGACAGCAAATAATCCATGAATAATAAAACCCGCAAAAGTGAAACCCACAAATGTGGAGGGCTGACTGTACAAGGCTTACCTGACCTGGTTGTTTCATTTCACATGTGCATAATGTTAGTTTTGAATAAAAAGTGTGCTGAAATCTGTTGACCTGCTCTTCTTTTTTATGGCACAGGAACCAATCCCTGTGCTGTCCATGTTATTCCTGGCTCTGGTATCAAATTTTCTGTTGAAGAAGTAAGGACCATCAACTTCATTAACTGAATTATACTCTAATAGTAAAAATAAGAGCCAATGTGATATAGTGGTTCCAGTACCATATTAGGACTCCAAGAGATCAGGGTTCAAATTTGCACTCAGCAATGGAAACCCACTGGTTAAATTTAGGCAAGTTACACTCTCTCACCTTCAGATGAAGGCAACAGCAATCCCCCTCTGAACTCATCTTGCCAAGAAAACCCTGTGATAGGGTGCCAAGAAGTTGGCATCAACAACAAGAACAGCAAAACTGTACCTAAATACTTTTTAGGATCCTAGAACTACAACTGTAACTAATTAATTTTTAAAAAAGTAATTTTCCAAACTCTGGCAAGACAAAATCCCAATATCAAAACTTTTTATAAGCTAGTTTCTCCCAGTTTTAAAGGGGAAAACATATTCAAAACTTTTTAGAAGCTAGTTTCTCCCAGTTTTAAAGGGGAAAACATATTCCATAATATTCTTTTTTACTACATAAGATCTGCAAATAAATGGTTCACACCCTGGGCCTTTCTGCTCTACAGTGTTATAGTGCTATTGCTACACTTTCAAATCCTATGGAATCCTGGGGTTTGCATTGTAGGGAGGGGCATTTAGAATTCTCAACCAGAGAGCTCTTTGGCTTCAGTAAACTACAAACCCCAGAATTCCACAGGATGTTGAAAGTAGAATAATAACACTATAACAGTGTAGGGCAAAAAGACCCAAAGGGTCAGTTGTTGGTTTTGTCCCCCAGAAACCTAAAAGGCAGACTGTCCAAAATGCAGTCACCTCCTAGACTTCCTCTTCTTCTTCCCTCTATTCTCCTTCCCTTCCTTCCACCATCTGTCCAACTGAGATAGTAGAATCCCGTGATGCAGCACTCAGCTGTAGGGTTCTGGTTGCACAATAGAGAAATTGCTGTTTTGAATATTCCCCACAACAATTCCTGAACACAGAAAACAAGAATCTCAGCAATTTTAAGGTTGGATTCTCTTTGACATGCTTGTTTTTTACATGCACGAAAGGCTTCCTCCTCCTGCATGGGAAAGGATCTGAATATGAGATTTCTACCATGATACAGCGGAGTTTAGAAAAAGCTGAATCTGTTTCATAATTGTAGTCAAAAGACAAAGGGAGGTTAAACTGGAGACTTACCTGTATAATATGTTCAGTAGATATGGCACAATGCTACACCACCATTGTCATCTAGATGACTGGAGTCCGCTTTCTAAGACAGGAATTAGCTTTTTGGACTACAGCTCCTGGAACATTCCAACCAGCATCGCCAATACCCATAGCTAAGTGGGGGATTCTGGTAACTATAGTTCACAAAACAAACTTGTCCGGGCTAGGAATACATATGAAACATGAGAGGTTTAGCACAAGCCAGGCTGAAAGGGTTACACCAGGAGCTGTGGTTTACTTATTTGTTTCCCCAGTTTGCTTCCCCCATGAGCGTTTTCTCTCTCCCATCATTTGGCACAAGTCCTCAGCGTTTCCAGACTGATATTTGCTGCCCAGTTTCTTTACCCTCCTTCCCCCTGTGGAGTCATCCTCTCACGCTATCTCCCCAGCAGAGAGAGCAGACAAATGAGTCCTCAGGGAGCCAATGCTAACGAGATGCCATGAATCCACCAGCCCCCAAAGAGTTGCCCAACTATCTTCCCTCCTCTGGGGACTTGAATGCAGCTTCACGGCGACACGCTTAGCCTCTCTGCCAGCCCAGGTCCTGGGAACTTTAGCTTGTTCCCAAGCTCAGATGTTCTAGCTGACAGCACGAACTTGAGGCTGCCAAGTCAGAAACCCAGGAAAGGAATGGGATTTATTTCTTAAAAAACATAATTAAAAATAAAATATTTTTCAGAAGAGCCTAGTTCAGCAGAAACATAACAACAACACCTACAAATTAAGAACACTGAATAGCTCCTGGGCTGCTTTAAAAGAAAAATGCATACATACTTGCATCCATCAACACTCATCCCAGTACCTCTAATTTGCTTTGTTCCTCATAGAAAGAAAGGAGGGGCAAAGTAGAAAGATCCTTTACAGTAATCAAGGTACATTGATTTCTTCCCATTTCCATCTCACATCAGCTTTTTTGAGATTGGCTCATGAATAAAAGTATTAGAAGAGCTGGATAACCGAGAACTTATTTAGTCTAACGTTCTGCTCACACACCTGCCAACCAGGTGCCTGTGGGAAGTCCACAAGCAGGGCATGAAGAAAGACTCTACCCTTTGGGGCTGCAAGTAGAGACTGGCATTTTTAAATGTTCCTTTCTCCATATGCAAAGTTCCCTGAAAATGTTAAGGAGGGGGGAACCATAGAGAAAAAGTTTTTGGCTCTTGTTCACTTTTTCCTATGCTAAATTTTCAATTTAAGACTCAGTTTAAGAAGAGGGGGTATTTTAAAAAGCGATTCCTTCATCTGCAGTCTAAAGTATTAACATCGCTTCTCTTACCTCAGAGCTTTAATACCTGTTCCTACCTCCTTCTGCTGAATGTATAATCCAGGCTCTTGAAAGCAAACTTCCAGAAGACTAGGACAAGGCTTACCACTAGACAGAGTGTGGCATCAGTCTCAGACAGCAGCTGGTGGAGAGTGGGGCATGGAAGATGGTACAGAATGGCAAAACTGGGGGTGCTATTGGACCTGAGCTAGCTTGTCTTCAGGTGCAGTGGAAGACACAGTTCCATCACTGGGGTTGAACTAAGATGAAACTGCCAGTCCATTTTGTTTCTATATACATAATGCAACAGGCACCATCTTGTCTTTTGTCCCAGATGGCAAAGTGTCTCCTTGCATTAGAAAGTATCTTCCAAGGCACAAAGTAATATAGTTCAGGCCACTGGTCAGTTTACAGCAGGGACAGGCAAAGTGTTCCTCATGGGCTGTATATCCCTCACCCCCCATGTTACCAGTGCGACCTTTCCACACCCTCTCTAACACTGCACTGGCTGTCTTGGTAGCAGTATAGTTTAGAAAAGCAGATGTCAGGCTAAAACAGTGAAGGGAATGGTTGATGTATTCTGCGGTTTAGGTGGATCCTTCATCTGATGCAGCAAGGTTGATCGTCTGTTTTATCTAGGCCAGTGACCACCTCGACCTCCTAAAATGGCCTGTTATCACCTTCTACCGAGAAAACATTCAAAGGTTATCAGATAATACAGAATGCTATGTACTGTTGACATTTCTACAGAAAGCAGGATGTGAGTGATCAATGGCATGAGATGTTTATTGATTCATAGCCACTGGAGGGGTGTGATATGAACCTGTTTTGGCTATTTGACTCTACTGATGGTTCCCAAAATATTGCTGGGTTTTAAGAGGGGTATCCTGCAGCTGCTTTTGTCATGTCATATTCTGCTTGATGGATTTTTTTTTTCACAACTATCTGAAAAGTGGAAGCTGAGGTAGAAGAGGGCTGGAGGTGAAATATTTCTAAAGGACAAGAGATTCCAAAGAAAATTGCCAGCATTTAACAACCTATACAATCTAATACATGCTGTTAGCATCTAAGTGCAAAGTACAGAACTTGCCATGCATTCAGAACTATGCTAGAATTCAGATTTTGTGGCTTTTTCCCTCCATGTGAATTTCAAGTAGAAAAATAAATTACATGTTCTCATTTCTCCAAATTTCTTTCAGGTCAACTTAGTTTACAGGAAAATATGCCCAAAGGTATTAGCATGGGACTTCAGTAATTAGACATGCACAATACTTAGGAAAGTTTGGCATCTAAAAGAATTTCCAAAACTTATTGTTAAAAAACAATCAGAAGCATCAGTAAATCTATTAAGGACAAAGTCCAAAATCTGAAATGTAGCCCAAGGTCAGAGCAGGGGCTTGATATAGCATGATATGAAATCTGACTGGGGGGATGTTAATTTTTTTTTTTATGAAGATCTACTCATGACAACTTAAGCATGTGAGCATCAGAATAAGATTCCATCCACCCCTTAAAAATTTCATTTCTAATCTAGGCGCTATGACCATATTTTCTCAAACAGATTTTAGTAGATCTTGTGTTCCCTTAACCACATTCATCACTGCTTATAATGCCACAAACTATAGTCTCCTTAACATGCTTTATCTAGAATTCATAGATGGTCTTTTGTTTCATACTGCAAAGTTGTCCTTTTCTTAGTACAAAGCATCTTAACAGAATAAGAATTTAACAGGATCCCATTTACAACACAAGTGTTTCTCTTTTACTTTAGAGATGTTGCATTAGAGCTGAAATTAAAATGCAGTGAGTAAGAGAGAAGTCTCAGTCACACATCTTTAAAAACTTGATTTTTATAAAATACAGCATGGCTTCCTTTTATATACAGATCAAAAAGATACCAAACATCCATCAAGGCCCTTTCCCAGACAACAGAAAAGAGATGAAGTAAAAACTAAAATGAAAGATTATAAAGTCTGCCTTCAAGCCATTAATAGGTTAATTTCATATTGGTAACTGAAAATTAAATAGGGAAAATGTGTTAAATATACTACCCATTGTCAATAATTAGATTTCAGCATTATGCATTTTCTTTTCTTTCTTTGCTGTTTGCCCATTTTGTTTCTGTTGTTGTATTTGGACAAATAATACCATTTTATCCAATTTGACCTCTGTGTGCAATGTTCCCCATTACCTATGTTATTGGACTATGGGCTCTGCTTCCTGCTTGAAAGAGAGTGAAAAATACTGAATTTTGCAAAAGTATATTTTAGATTGTTATTGTAATTTAGATTATTAATTTTAGATTACTATTGTAATTTCCCAACAGGACATTACAAAAATCATAAAAGAAAAATCCTGAAAATGTTTACAGTACTTAATTGGAATTCTAAAAGCTGAATCTGGGCAAATGTTGACTGCTCTAACTTTTGGTCTTTTTATTTTCTCTTCTTGGCCAAGCAAAGCAATGCAATTCGATGGAATCAAAGGGACAACTAAGCAGTTCTAGGAGGTAAATATATTTAACTCTCATGCACTAAATAACAGCTGGTAGGGAAGGAAAGATTATTTCAAAACATTCAAATAATGGTTGTAAATTGTGTTTCTGGACTGTAAGAAAACTCTGATGAGGAAAAATCTGGACTAGCAAGAACTTTTCCAGTTTGGGAACTTATTCTGCACAAAATTCTCATGTTGTATTTTTGCACAGAAAATAGACTTTCTGTACAGGGAATTGGTTTTCCTATATAGAAACATTATTTCCTATCCAGAAAAAGCTGTCTCCTGTGCAGAAAAACCCTGTTCTCTCCATAAAAATGCCACATGTAATTTTATGTAGAATAAGTCATGAACTGCAAATTGTCTTTGAAAACTGCACAGTTTTTGAAAGTTTTCTCACACTAAGAAGAAAATTGCTGCAAGTGCTTGTTGCATCCTTGAAAAAATGAAGTATCAAAGGATGACATGTTTCGTATTTACACAGCAGAATGAGCAGGAGCACACAGGTCCTTGAGTCACAGTTTTTCCCAATATACTGGGAACTGTTATATATCTGCAAGTTACAGTAGTTGTTTCTGTACATGTGTGCATGTGCATGCATGCATGCATGCCTGTGTGTAAATGCATTTAATTTGTATGCAGACTACATTCTCCTTTGACCCTGGTGGGATTGAGGATGCAGTTCCTCTCTTGCTAATGTAAATATGGCCAGATTATTTTATTTTATTTTAGTGCTGGTGTAGGACTCTTGAGAACTGGAGTTTGAATCCACCATCAACCATGCAAACCCTCTGACTGGCCTTGAGCAAATCATACTCTCAGCCTAAGAGAAAGGCAATGACAATAAATCTCTGAAATAAATCTTGTCAAGAGAACTTCCTGACGGTCAGAGCTGTCCAGCAGTGGAATATGCTGCCTTGGAGTGTGGTGGTGTCTCCTTTCTTTGGAGGTTTTTAAGCAGAGACTGGATGGCTATCTGTCAGGAGTACATGGCAGGGGATTGGACTGGATGACCCCTTTGGTGTCTTCCAGCTCTATGATTCTGTGTTCTAACCCTATAAAAGGGGGAAAATGAAACTGACAAAATTTGTTGATCCAGGCAGAAAGCTCTGAAAACAGCTTTGATACCTCTCTATATAGCCATATTTGTATTGTACAATTAAGTTACTTTCTGACAGGTTCCTCTTTTTTTTTTTAACAGCTACGTGGCAGGCACAGATGTCAATTTTAATAAGCTTTGTTAAAATTCAAGAAGTGGAGGAGTAAAATTAGCAGGTTCATCCTCCCTATCAGGGGAAACCCTGCATGTTTTAGAGGATTCCAGAAGGTATTCTAGAAAAGACATGCTTAGTTCATGCAAGCTACTGGCCTGGCCTTTAAAAGCCTAAATGTTGCTCTGAAAAGTGATCAAACAAAATTCCCCTTTCATTGCATATTTCAGGGGAAGACTGGTAATGGTGAGCAAACCGTCCTTCAAGGAAGCTTTTCTGCTGTCTGGGGCTTATTAAAAGAATGCTGATAAAAATTTCCAAGGCTCACTTTGGATACATCCTGCACTTCAAGTGCACAGGTCCACCTCTCATGAAAGTTCACTGTGATTAATCCTGCATTGACAGGGGTGAAAATGCCCCCTTTTCTGAGCTGGTGCCCTCTCTTGGGTCACTAACTGCAGCAGGGAAAGTTTTGCAAATTCAACCATCCCTAGCAGTGCACAGCTTGGACACGAATGATCTAAAAAGTCTGTTTTCCTAACATGGAGAAACAGTGAAGCTGGGCCAAAACGTATGGATTATGTTTAGTCTACAAGTACTTGTACTTTTAACCACTCACTCCCCCCCCACATGACAAAAAAGAATAATTTACAGACTAAATGTGGTATTGAAATTAAGAACCTTTGGCTGCAGATTAAAATATATATAACCCAAGGGGACTCAAGTCACCCCTTTTTCTTTTTCTTTACTTTTCTTTTCTTTCTTTTAACACTGATGTGTCAAGACTGACACTGAGTTCCTAAGCCAACATGGCTCCCTCTGCAAAGCCATAACCTGTTTCCTGTGCACTAACAGCAGAAGATTCAGTACACTGACCATAGAAATGTTATTGATGTTGATTGTCAGCCAAATGGCTGATATTGCTGGTAGGGATTCTCATTTCTCTAAAGCAAATGTGTCAAAAGATAAATTCTGCCCTCTCGTGATGACTATGAAATCAAAATTTGTAAGTGTGTTCCAATTATCACCTTCTCCTGTTAGGGGAAAAGGGTTCCGTCTGAGATCACACAGCCCTTTCCCAAAGATCTGTATTCTTCTTATGCCAGGAAACACTGTTTCGAAGAGAATTGGGCTAGGCACATCTCACTGGCAGGTCTTTCTTCCTTGGCTGTCTTAAGTCATTGTAATCACTGGTCCCAATTCCCAGAAAATGGAACAGTTTGGACCAGAGAGACACGTGGCAGCATTTCAGTTGACAAGCTTAACTTTTTTGTTGTTGTGCCTTTAAAAAAAATTGCTGGGAACTAATTTGGGGGTGAAAAAGTGGCCTACTGAGGCAGTGTCAGCCCCAGCATGTACAGCTGTGGAAAGAGCCTTTGCGAGTACAGCTGTGTGGATGCTTTCTTTGGTCTTATCTTAATAACAGCCATAAATATTCCTTGTTCCACTCCCCACCACCATCACTCCTTGTTGCAAAGGGACTGGAGCGTTCAATGAAAGCAATGGCAGGAAACTGCCTGGGGTGATCCAAAGACTTTTTATTTATGTCAGTCTTGTGTTTTTCTTTGTAAAGGGAAATTCCCTACAAAAGCCTTCAGCGTTATAAATCCTAAATCCAGATGATCAAACGGGGTGGTTGGGAGTTGGGACAGGGCGTTACAATAAATGATAGGATTTTTTTTTTAAAAAAAAAAATCGAATCATTGAAATTGTATGTCCTCTGGGGCATTAGAAAGATTAAATTAGAGGTTTGGTTAATTGGATTAATTACTCTCAACAACTACCTCCACTGTAAATGAATTTTTAACTTAAAACACAATAGGTGCTTGACATGACTTCAGGCTTAGTCAGGAGGTATGGTAAAGCTACTATCCTTTTCAAACTAGAGCACACTTGTTATTCTGTGCCTTTCAAGACAACCCCAACTAACCGCATCCCTGTCTCAAGGTTTTCTTGGCAAAATGTATTCAGAGGCAGCTTACCATTGTCTTCCTCTAAGGCTGAGAAGAGTGTAGCTTGCCCAAGGTCACCCAGTGGGTTTCTGTGGCTGAGTAAGGATTTGAACCTTAGTCTCCTGGAGTCCTAGTTCAACATTCAGATCACTATGGTGGATCCGTACTACATTTGTCGAACATGATCCCATGTATATTCTCTATCATCTCTAGTTGGTAATGTAGTACGAGGGACAGCACAAGAGAAGGCAACCTAGTGCCTTCTAGATGTTTTTCTGCAATTCTCATGCTGTCTGGGACTTGTGGGAGATGTAGTCCACAACATCTGGAGAGTGCCAAGTTATCAACCCCTGCTATAGCAAATGCCAGTTGAAGTCTGGTCATTTTATTGCTTTCTACACATATATCCATTCTACAGAAGCATAAGGAACTTAAGTCCACCTCCTCTGTTGTGTGTGGAGTGATGCCTTTATAGAATCTCTGCAAGAATATGAGATAGGATTTCAAAAAGAATAAAGCATAGTTTGAACCATGCACCAAGGGTCTAGTTTTTCAAAGTTCTGGTGCATTCACACTATAAAGTCTACACAGGGGTGAGTTGCAAATATAAGTGCCTGCTGTTATCATTAATAATCTAACCCCCAACAAGATTTTTCATTCTCATATTGTGACAAGCATATGCTCTGTGGGGTGAAAAGAAGAAGAAGAAGCAGAAGGAGAAGAAGAAGAATGTGAAGGCATTTTGTCACCAGCACATGTTCCCCCATCATTGCCACTCCTTCTCCTCAACTTGGCCATCAGAACCAATGTCCCTGTTCTGAGAAAATAAGCCTCCTGGTTCCATACTATACTCTCATCTTTGAGGAACTGAATGTTGGGTTATCTCTGACGAGAGCGCATACTCTTGCTGATGTCTGAGACAAGCAATTCATAGTCACAACTCCAAGCTCCTTATCTTAGCGAGCAAGATAAACAAATGTTCTTGTTTGTTATGGATTCTCACACGCACAGAGCAGAACAAAAGCTGGCTGGAGTCATATAACTCATCCTGTATGGTCTGCACATCCCACAAACCTCCAAAAAATCTTGCAGGATTCTAAATCTGAAAGGGACAGAGCCTGGGCCCAATCTAGGGGCACATAAAAAGGACAGGAAGGCAGCCAGCTGAAGACAATTGTTCTACCTTTCAGCTGAGGACCAGAGGGCCATCTGAAGAAGGAAACGTCAGAACACTGGAACACCAGGAGACTCAAAATTTGGGTGGGGGTGGGAGCAGAGAGATTAATTTTGATATATTTTTTTTAAAAAAGTATACTACCTTCTATGCAAAGAAATCAAAGCAGCCCACAATAAGAAGTATCAATGAAACAATCAAACAAACAAAAAAACAAAAAAACATTCTGTAAAATAGAACAGCAGCAAATAATAGTACCAAAAAGCTTTTCTTTTCAGAACCATTATTTTCTGCACAGAAAACAAGCTTCCTGCATAGAACATATTTCTGCACAGAAAATAATATTTTCTGTACAAGAACCCTACGTGGTAATTTTTCATAGAATGAGAAGTGGGTTTGGAACTTTACCCTTCCCAGTAGCCTCTGGCAAAAGCAGACTGCTGCATCCTCTTCTATCTTGCCTTTTCTTCATTGTTAATAAGTTTTGCCATTTTCACCACACTCTGATGTTGCTTGGCTACATGTGTCCTAGTTTTTTTCTGTGAAATGTTGAAGAGAGAGTAATCAACTCATATTCCCCAGATGACACAGTAAAGAGTAGATGGAAAAATACCCTTATGTACAACTTGTAGAATAGAGGGCAAACATTTCTATCTGGCCTCATAGTGACCACCAAATGCCTGCATTGAGTGCAAATGATGACAGAACTAAAGGTGAAAATAGTCTTTATGCCATCTTGCTCATTCCTCCCACAACACACATACACATAGCATCATGACATTTAGGGTTATGGAACAGGCCACTGTCTTCTTTCTGCTAGAAGCGCAATGAAACCCTCCATGAAACAACTGCCCAACCTTCTTTGATCCAGCAGATGCTTCTGTGAGTGGGAGAGGGAGAGAGGAGATTTTTATTTTATTTTATTGCTATTGGATGTAATTGGTGTGTAACTACGGGAGCGGGGGGATGAAGACCTTGACATGAATAAGAATTTTGCCTACCCCAAATAAATTTTCTTTCAGTCACCAAATTTCAAACCATGCAAAGAGTGAGACACTGAAAAACATTTCCATCTAGAACTTCACATTATCTTGGTACGTTTGCCTGCTCCTTTTCTTTGGGTCCCTTAATTGTATTTCTAAATGCTCAACCGATGTTTCCAGTTACTGCAATGTTAGAAATTTTGGGACTGAAGGCAAATTGGGGGAGGGCAGAATTCTTACTTGGTGGGCCAGTGGACCATTTTGTCTTCACCCATAACTGTACTCTTCTTTCCATCTCTTTGCTCCCTAGAAAATGGTGAAGCCTCTGATATCATGAAAAAGTGGGGAGAGAGAAAAGGGAAATTATTAAAAGCATCTCCCTCCCCCTTCCATTCATGCATGCTTCTGATGTAGCAAGGAACCTTCTGTGAACAGCAGGACAGTATCTAAATGCAACTCAGCAAGTCCAAATGATTTGCCCAGCTAACTACTATATTTGGGCATTCATGGAGAGCTGATCAGGTCCCTGAAGGCTGGAGAAGAACAATTCTAGCATTTCTGAGTGTTTTGTGTGCCTTTTCTAGTCTACATGCCAGGCAGAGCTGATTTCAGGGCAATCATAGGAGAGAGAGCCTGCATGGCAGGACTCATCTGATCAGCCATAGAGAGAAATAATAAAGTGCTACTTTCTTTTAAAAATCTGTTTCTTCCATAAGCCTATTTTCAGCTCCTGCCTTTCCAAAATTACGTTAATCTTCAGGAAATTGATAGATGTGCATGGCATGACCAAAGCAGGCACTAGAACAGTCCACAAGTGGGCAGGTTGTGGTCCTCCAGATGTTTTCTGATTTCCTTCAGTCCCAGCTAGCATAACCAATGGTGAGGGCTGAAGGGGGTTTTATCTGCAGGATCACAGTCCATCCACCCTGGCCAGTAGTCTCATTTCAGCTTTAATTACAAACAGTGACAATTCCCACACTCCACTTTTGAAAGCCATACAAGCTTATTTTGAGTTTAGGTGTTTTCAGCCCTAGAATTTTGGACTTTATTTGTATACAGAAAAAAGCATAAGATAAGGAAACTTCCCATCTGTAAGGAGGCTTAGGGCCTTTTCACCCTATACTGTTATAGTGCTATTATTACACTTTCAACCTCCTGTGGAATTCTGGGGTTTGCAGTTTAGGGAGGGGCCTTCAGAATGCTCAGCCAGAGAGCTCCTTGGCCTCAGTAAACTACAAACCTCAGAATTCCACAGGATGTTGAAAGTGGAATAATAGCACTATAACAGTGTAGTGTGGAAATGACCTTAGTCTAGCATTCTTGGGAACAATAAAGACACAGAGGAAAGAAGCTGAACATCTGTTTTCTTGCTTCTTGACATTTAATTTTGACTGTCTGTACAGATTTTGACTGCCAAAAATTGCCAGTCACAAAACAGAATACATCTCAAGATGTATTTACCATGGTGGCCAGGGTGGATGACCAGGGTGGCCAGGGTGGATGGATTGTGATCCTGCAGATAAAACTCCCTTCACCCCTCACCATTTGTTATGCTAGCTGGGACTGAAGGAAATCAGAAAACATCTGGGGGACCACAACCTGCCCACTTGTGGACTGTTCTAGTGCCTGCTTTGGTCATGCCATGCACATCTATCAATTTCCTGAACACCATTGGTGTTCCAAATTTAAGATGAAGCTTCAAAGATGCCAAATACTTAATCTGCTGCCTTATATTGGAAGCATGGTTCAAACACTCAGAAGACTGCAATATAATATCTAGAGTTCTGTGATCTTCCCATGCAGCTTTTTAAACAGTGTGTATTTTTTACCACCACCACCATCATCATCTCATCATCGTGACCATCATCATTGTCACCAAGAAGGCAAGACAAAATCTTGAAACTGTTGATAATATGAAAAGCATAAATCTACCTCTTGCTCAAGAAGTCCTCCAATCCATCTCTCAAAGTAGTTATCATCTAAGAAGCTGTCCCTTTAAGACACAAAGCACTGATCAGTAGAAGTATCACAAGCATTTTATCCTTCCTCTGGTCTCTTATTGGCCATAGAAATTTGTCTGAAATTTGAAAACTATACAGCTCCTAAAATGAGCCTTTGCACTGATTTCCAGAGACCCATGCACAGTAACTTCAAAGCATTGAAGAGCCATCTCCTCTTCCTGGTTTTTGCTTAGAATTGCTCCCTAATGCATATTGCAGCCTGTTTCAGTAGGTACCTTACAAACTGCTTTCCAGATGCCTCTGGCCAGTATAAGGAAATAAGAGTGGATGGAATCTGCCAATTTTGCTTTCTCACATTAAAAAAGCCCCAAAACCTCTAGTTCTTTCATTCGATTTATGAAAAATGTGCACTTTGACATTTTTTAAACCAAAAATTCACTTAAGGACATTCCTCCTCATCTACACTGGCCAAATTCAACTATTGAAGTGCAGCTACTCCCAGCATGGAAAGGAGCACACTGTACCATTTCCCTCAATACAATTGTTAAAGATGAAAAGTGACCATTCTGATTTAGTGCCCCAAATAAGGCTGAATGCACAGAGGTTCAGTGGCCTCTGCCTAGATGGGTAAATCCACCAGTTTTGCTTTCTCCCACATTCAGATTTTTAAAATCAGAAGTTATTTCCAAATTGTCTATGAAGGCCTTTCCAAATGTTATTACTTAAAAAAAAAAGGACAAAGTTCGGATCCCTCTCTGACGTCTCACAAAAACATCTAGTCGACTTTGCATGTAGACCATCTGAGCATATGTCTTTGAAAACAAAAATGTGTGCGTATATCCACTGACATTTAAAAAAAAGATAGACGATGGAAAGGGAAAACAACCAATATCGCTGTTGTTGTTGTGTGCCTTCAAGTTGTTTCTGACTTACAACAGCCCTAAGGTGAATATATGACAGGATTTTTTGGGGCTGAGAGTGTGTGATGCACTCAAGGTTACCCAGTGGCTTTCCATGGAAGAGTGGGGAACTGAACTCTGGTCCCCAGAGTTGAAGTTCAACCCTCAAAACTCCTACATCCTGTTGACTCTCATTACAGTGTGCAAAAGCATAAACTTTAGAAACAGATGTAAAAGTAAACAGTAAATAAACATAGGACCTAAACAAACACAGGTGACCCATGCTACAGTGCTACTGCAATCCAATTTAAGGCTCCATCTGTTATCAACTTGCTTTGTAATAAGCACCATTGAACCCAATGTGATTTCCTTCTGAGTACTGGGTGCCAGTCTGTTTTCAGGCACAAGTGCTGGCTATGACCTATAAAGCTTAGCTCCAGGCTATCTGACAGACTGTATCTGCCCATTTGAGCCTGCCTGGACCTTGATATCCCCAGGAGAGGCACTTCTCCCAGCCCTGCATTGTCCATACCAGAGTTAATCCTGCGCTTCTCTTGCTTATTGTAGATTAAACTGATGATTTATTTAATGCAACGTCTGTAGTCAAATGAAGCTCAGAGTCATCTCCATTTCATAGTTGTTGTTTTTCATACTGTAAGCTTCACATTGTGTAGTGGTGGCACCCTTATGACTAAGAGATTTATGTTCAGCATGCACTCTTTGGGGTTACAATCAACTCCTTGAAATGCTCCAAGCGTATCAGAAGATGAATTATAATCTTTGAAAAGTTTGTACTAAATTAAATCTCTTCATCTTAAAGTTGCCAGACACAGCTGCCCCTTTGATAATTGCCACAAGGGTAGGAAAAGTGTGCATGGTTTTTTCTTTTAGAAGTTTAACAGAGTTGCCACATTCAGCAGCATTCTCATAAGTGAAGACCCTTTCACCAAGATGGATACCAGGATGCCCAATCTGAGCAATCAGAGATAGTTCTTTATGCAGTTCACAAAGGAGTCATCAGGTGGATATTTTGGAAGGAGAGGGTGGAAATGTTACACACAAGAGTCAATAGAAACCACATGGATTCAAATTGTTACAGCTGGATGCAAAAAGGGTTCCAAATTTGTCTCACAAGCTGTGTTCACATGGGGCCCACATGTCTTCAAAAATCCTTGTGACTGCATTGTATTGTGATATAAAGCTGAGGAACAGATAAATGCCAGACCTCACACCTGAGCTAGAATTGTTTTTGAATAACATCATTCCAGGCCCCATGTTCTCAGACTCCTATGAAGGCAAAAAGGAGTATGTGATCTACTAAAATAGGTCTCCTAATTTGTTTATCTGTTGCTTGTTCATTCTTGAGAGTTTTTTCCCCGTCTTACTACCATAGGCCTTTTCCACATGGGGTTTTTAAAACAGTGCAGTCTGTCCTCCAAGGAGGAGGTCTGCACCTTGGACTGGACTGTGTCGGACCTATTTAAGGTAGTTCCGTACCTCAGTCTGGTCCGGAACGACCCCAAGTGGTCCTCCAGCATAGTTTTGAAAGACCTGATTTTTCCGGTCTTTCAAAAGCACGCAGCACGCAACTTGCGAGCCTGCGATATGTCCGGGGGCGGGCTTTAGGCTGGCGAGCTTCAGTGGTTGGTCGAGACCCTCGGCCAACTGGAAGCCACTGTTTGGGATGCCGGAGCAGGGCGTATTGACGAGCACACACTGCTCCAGAGCGCCGTGGACCGGGCCGGGGAGCCGAAAGGTCCGGTGAGTAGCGGTGCAGGGCGATTCCCTCATCCAGTGTGGAAAAGGCCATTGTCTTGAAGTACACGATTACTAAATGTAAGCAACAAAACTCCAAAGACAGCAAGGGAAAAGCAAGGAAAGGAATCCAGTAAAACCAATTAACAAATAGGCAGTAAATTTAATTAATAATATTTCTGAACAATAAAAGCTATTAAAAGTCTCATCTATTGAAAGGCATGAGACTAGAGAGAACATGATGAAACTTGCACAGAGCTTTAAAAGACAGTAAAGGCAGTGCCATGTGTACTTGTCTACAAGATGGGAATGCCATCATTTGGGATCAGTAACTCAGTTCAGCTGGCAAAATTGACCTGTACGTTTTGTAACAAGACTGGGGCAACTGGGGTAGGAGTCATCAGTTTTTACCTCTCCACCCTCTTCTGGTGAGCCATGCTGTCCTTGGTTCTTCTGTGTCTGATAAGACTTCAGAAAATCTGATTGCTTTAAATGGAATGGAATTATAGAACATGGTGTCTTCAGAGGCAGATTACCTTAACTCAGAACTTCTTGAAGGAGAGTAATTTTGATATGTGGAGTGGCATTTGGAGTTAGTAGACCTCTACACTTTCTTTACACAGCTTGTGACATGTTAGCAGTGTGGGTTTTTCAAACTGACCTTTTCATTTAAGATAGAACACTTTCTCATCTATATTAAAACAAATATGACTGGCATCCTGTTAGTGGCATACACCAGTGGAATGCTGGCATAGGTCGCCTGATAGTTGTTGTGGAGGGAGGAATTTATTGGGGAACCTAAGCAATAGCAGTATATCTCCCAAGCAGAGTATTTGTGAGCAGAAGGTGAGCAACAACCAGTTTTATCCGACCACCCACTACACACAAAGTCTAACAGAGAAATAAAACTTCTTTGTTGAAAACATATGACATTGATTTCCTTACAAATACTAAAGGCTTCATAAGATCTTATGGTGAGAGGCTCGACAACATGGGATCTTCAGCTATGGAGGAGAGAGAAAATTGCAGACTACAAAATGGAGGATGAACAAACTCAAACTAATTGCATAGCATCTGACCCAGAGAGAGAGAGAGAGAGGTGTAACCAAGAACAAGAAACAGGAAATGATATGAATGATAAATTATATATAAACTCTACTGTGAATGATATACTATATGTAAATTGCTAAATGATATGCTATGTGTAAACTCTTAGAGAGAGATGCAGATTAGCAATCACTGGATATAGTCAGTCCAAAGTTGCTACCTGTAACAGAATTTATTACCTCTCTTGTCCAACTACCCCATCCCCTCAAGGCTCACCTTGCTTCTGGAGAAAGTCCCCTGCCAACATGGCTATGTAATGGGGAGGCTGGGGACAGCTGAGAAATCCATTTGCCAGGTCATTCTGAAACAGATTTTAGTGGGAGCTACTTTAAACAACATTTTGGCTCTAATTGTGACAAACGCTGGAACCTCTGAGAAACTGAGGAAAATCCAAATGTCATATAGGGGAGGGTGGGTTGAGATGCTTGACAAGCCCAGTAGACCATAACTTAGGCCATTTCCACACTACAGTGCTAAACTGCTTCTATTCCACTTTCAACGCCCTGTGGAATTCTGGGGTTTGTAGTTTACTGAGACCAAAGAGCTCTTTGGCTGAGAATTCAAAGTGTCCTTCCCTAAACTACAAACCCCAGAATTCCGTAGGAGGTTGATAGTGGAATAGCAGCACTTTAACACTGTAGTCATTCAACGGACCAAGGAAAGCCATGTTTAAATATTTGAAGGGATGCCATGTAGAGGAAGGAGAGGGCTTGTTTTCTGCTGCTCCAGAGACCAGGACAAGGAGCAATGGATTCAAGTTGCAGGAAAGGAGATTCCACCTGAACCTCAGGAGGAACTTCCTGAGAGGGCTGTCTGGCAGTGGAATGTGCTGCCTCGGAGTGTAGTGGAGTCTCCTTCCTTGGAGGTTTTTAAGCAGAGGCTTAATGGCCATCTGTTGGGAGTGCTTTGAGGGTGTTCCTGCATGGCAGGGGGTTGGACTGGGTGGCCCGTGTGGTCTCTTCCAACTCTACATTTCTATGATTCTATGATTCTAAAGAAACACCCTGAGCAACGGGATAGTAAAACACAGTGTTCTTCTTCGTGGTCTCTGTGCCTTCATACACTAGGAGCTTTAGCGCCTGCGCGGTAGCGTTCGGAAACTTCTAGAGCTTGTTCGCTTGGCGGGAACCCCTCCCCCACGCCGGTACTGCGCATGCTCCTCCCGCCGAGCAACGGTCTCTCCTCAGTTCTTTCTCGTCCGCCGTCGCATACGGAAGGTTCTTCGGTTTGTTCCTCTCACTTTTGTGCTTGGCTTGCTGTTTCACGGTTTTACGGACTTTTGGACTGTCTCTGACCTCTCTTTCGGACTCCCCATTCGGTTTTTGGTGATTTCGGATCTTCACAGTTTGGCGTTTTTTGTCTTATGTCCGCGCTCTTCAAAAAGTGCGTGTCCTGCGGGCGCAAAGTTGCCCTCAACGACGGCCACAAGGAGTGTCTCTTCTGTTTGGGTGAGTCCCACAACACTCGGACTTGCCCAATTTGCCGGGATTTTACTCCCCAAACTCTCCGCAACCGGTCCGCGAGACTTAAGTCTTATTGTTGGGAACAGTCTCTGCGGGCGATAGACGAGACCTCCACTTCCAAGATGGCCGACAAGAAGACGACCACGCCATCGACGGTATCGGCGGCTGCTGTTCCGTCCACCTCGTCGGTATCGGGCTCGGTACCGGCGAGAACGCCGATCTCGGCGTTACCGAGGATCCCGAAGCTGTCGGTGGCTGCCAAGTCAGCGAAAGGATCCTCGACGGCGAGGAAGGCTGAGGCTCCCCTGAAGGAGACGCCTGCTAAAAAGCGCCCTGCTCCGGACGGAGACAAGGGCAAGGAGAAGGAGGAGAAGAAGAAGGAGAAGAAGCGCTCCCCGGCTGGGGACGTTCAACCTCCTACTCCTCCTCCTACTCAGCAGCCTTCCAAAGGGCGAGGCGAGTCCGTCGATCTCTCGGACGATGAGATCGAGGACGTTCCCCAACAGCGCCCGGACTCGCCTGTGGCAGACCCTCCAACCCTGGTGGAGGAGCACCACCGCCCTTCCAGCCGTCGCAGGTCGGCCGACCTGCAGCAGAGAGAGCCCTCTGCTTCTCCGGAGCGGCGTTCGACCTCCTTCCGGTCCCGGTCCCGCTCTTCGGAGCGTCCGGTGGCCTCGCTGCCTCCTAGGGAGACTAGAGAGGAACAACCTCGCTCGTCTGCCTCCAGATACACCTCGGCGTCCTACGTGGCCAGGTACGCGAGGGAATCTGAATGGAGAGAGCGCCCGGCCTCTTATCGGTCACATTCGCCATCGTACCGGGATCGGTACCATCGTGACCCGAGTCGCTGGGAGACCTTCCGGAGGTCCCGGTCACCTCGTCGACAATGCGAATCGCGCTCGCCTAGAGGGGACGAGGCTCGGTATCGTCGCCACCGAAGCCGATCTCCGTCGGACCGCCGCTCCTTCAGCCGCTCTCCCTCTCCTCGATATCATAGGGCGAGGGAGCCTTCACCTCGATATCGGGCGATATCGCCACCTCCTAGGGTCACGGCAACAGCGACGCGCCCTACGGAGTCGGTGGTGACTGAGCGGGCTAAGACAACGTCAGCCTGCCAGACTACCCCTGTCACCACTAAGAAGGTGAAGTCCGTGGTCAGCCAGCCCAAGCGGGACGCTGCCACTACCACCACCCCGGCTACAGAGAAGCCTAAGAAGGCAACACCTGTGGCGACTGCGAAGGAGCCGGAAAGCGAGCGGCGAGAGGACTCACCGAGCTCGGAGTCGTACGACTCGAGTGCGGAATCAGAGGTGTCTGAGGCGGCCTCCCAGGAGTCTCCTCCGCTGGGATTCGGGGACCCGATCCCAGATTCTGCTCCAGAGGACGTCCACCAGTTCTCTGCGATGCTGCTCCGCATGGCCACTACCCTCGGCCTTAAGATCGCCGATGCGGAGCCGGAGGACGACGATCCAGTCTTCTCCATCTTTGAGGGGAAGCAACCTGCCACGGCCCCGCTGCCTCTCCTGCCCCGGATATCCAGACTGGTGAAGGCCGCCTGGGATAGGCCGGCCTCGGCTCAGCCGATACCGCAGAGGCTGGAACACCTCTACAGGGTGCAGAAGGATAACGCCGGTTATCTCTTCAATCACCCTGCACCGAACTCTGTGGTGGTCGAGTCGGCACAGACGAAAGGCTCCGGCAGGCAGCACACCACCCCGCCGGACAAAGAGGCAGGAAGTTGGACGCCTATGCAAGAAGGTTCTATTCCGCCGCCTCCTTGCAGATCAGGCTGTCCAACACTCAGACTTGCCTCGCGGCATACCTGAAAAAGGTGCTCGATCGCCTTCAACCGGCGATGGAGGCGGTACCGGAGGACATCCGCCAAGCCTCCTCGGTGATATTCAACGAGGCCATCTCCATCGCTCGGCAGCAGATGGCCTCCTCCAGGCACGCAGTGGAGATTGCCTCCCGGGTCATGGCGGGATCCATCGGCCTGCGCCGCCATGCTTGGCTGCGGCCGGCCGACATCCAGGAGGACACCAGAAGGAGAATTGAAGATCTCCCCTTCGACGGTGAGGGCCTATTCAATTCGTCCACCGACGAAGCGTTGGACAATCTCGTGAAGGCGAGGCTAACCGCCAAGAAGATCGGGCTACAGCCGGCCACGCAAGCCCGCAGGACCTCCACCTTCCGCCCATCCTGGCGACGATCTTCCACCTCGTCGTTCCAGCGTTCGGCCCAGTCTGGACAGTTGAGACCGTCCTCCGGCTCGTCAGCCAGACGCACGGTTAGACGACGCCCAGCTTCGTCCAAGAAGTCCTCCTCCGAGACAAAGTCTCAGTTTTGACGTGCCTGGCAGGACCTACCAATACCCACTCTTCAGCCTACCATCTGCGCTCGGAGACCGACCGACTCTTGCTCGACATCTCGCGGAGTGGCAGTGTGTCACTACGGACTCTTGGGTGCTTTCCATCGTCCGTCTTGGCTACGCCATCGAGTTTCACGATATTCCGCCTCGAGGCGCTTACTACTCCACCCCGTCGAGTCCGGCCCTCCTGGAAGAGATCCAGTCCCTCCTCCAGAAAGGGGCGATCGAGCAGCTCCCGCAAGAAGCCAAGACCACCGGCTTCTTCTCCAGGTACTTCACGGTACCGAAAGCCGACGGTACCCTCCGGCCGATCCTAGACCTCAGAGGGGTGAACTACTACATCCGCCCCAAGAGGTTCAAGATGGTCACGATACCGTCGATCCTGCCCTTCCTACATTGAGGGGACTGGTTCGCCTCCATCGATCTCCGAGACGCATACTTCCATATCGCCATTCGCCCGCAGCACAGACGATACCTCCGCTTCGCAGTCGACGATATCTGCTACCAGTACAAGGTGCTGCCGTTCGGACTCTCGACTGCCCCAAGGGTCTTCACCAAGTGCATGGCCCCAGTGGTATCCTTCCTGCGGACGAAGGGTGCTTCTGTCTTCCCTTACCTCGACGATTGGCTGTTGGTGGCGTCCTGCAAACAGAGACTTTACCACGACGTCCACATGACGTTGTCACTCCTGACCCGCCTTGGTCTACGGGTGAATCCGAAGAAGTCCCACCTCGAGCCGGCGAGGATCTTGGACTTCATCGGGGCGACGCTCGACTCGACCTCCGCCAGGGCGTACCTACCAGAGTCTCGAGCCCAAACCCTGATCCGGGCCGCCGCTCACGCTCGTACGGCCCCGACGTTATCTGCGAGAAGCGTCCAGCAGCTCTTGGGCTACATGGCTGCGACGACCGCTGTGACATATCTCGCCAGGCTGAGAGCGAGACCACTTCAACACTGGTTCGTCCGCATATTCGACCCCCTGCGAGACGAACAGACACTCCGACTGCAGCTGCCGGAAGACGTCCGCTCATCCCTCCAATGGTGGCAGTCGCGACGCAATCTGATGTCAGGGATGCCTTTCCAACAGCCGACACCGAAGGTGACGGTAACGACCGACGCCTCCCTGTATGGATGGGGTGCCCACTGCGGCGATCTCAGAGTCCGCGACAGATGGACCGACGACGAGACCGCTCTCCATATCAACGCGCTGGAGCTGCTCGCCGTCTCGAAAGCGCTGCGGGCGTTCCGCCACGTCGTAGCGGGGCGGACGGTCCTGGTTCTGACGGACAATACCACCGCCGTCTGTTACATCAACAGACAAGGAGGGACTCACTCCACAACCCTGCTCAACATTGCACTCGACTTGTGGGAATGGTGCATTCGCCTGCACACGCATCCCGTGGCAGTTCACCTGGCCGGGCAGGAGAACACCACGGCAGACGCCCTCAGCAAGGACGCCTCATCCCATCACGAATGGTCTCTCTCCGGAGAGGCGTTCAGACTGATTCGGGACCGCTGGGGCGAACCATCGATCGACCTCTTCGCGACCAGGGAAAACGCGAAGTGTCGCCGATTCTGTTCCAGAGCGGACCACGATCGTGCCTCCATCGGGGACGCTTTCCAGTTTCCGTGGACCGGGGAACTCCTCTACGCGTTCCCGCCGTTCCCGCTGCTCGGCCGGACGATATCGAAGATCCTCGCCGACCGAGCCGACGCGATCCTGGTAGCCCCATACTGGCCGAGGCAACATTGGTTCGCAGCCCTGCTACAAGCTGCACGAGACGACCTGCTCCGGTTGCCACCGACACCGGACCTGCTCTCCCACTCCAGCGGCCGAGTCCTCCATCCGGACCTGCCACGCCTGGCCCTCCATGCCTGGAGGATATCGCACTAGACGATCCCGTGCTCGGTACCGTCCTCGTCGCGGCCAGGAAGGAATCCACCCGTCGCAACTATCAATATAAATGGCGACGCTTCCTGACCTTCGCTAACGAGAGGAGTGAGCCGGTATCGCCCGCGGGGCTCTCTACCGTCCTGCTTTTCCTCCTGCACCTCCGGCAACAGGGTCTGGCGTTTCCATCCCTGAAGGTGTATCTCTCCGCGATCGTGGCATACCAACCGCCACGATCTGCTGCCTCGGCCTTCTTCAGGAACGATACCGTTAAGCGGTTCCTGAAAGGACTTCATCATCTCTACCCGCCGGTATCGCCGCCGCTACCGCCGTGGTCCCTCTCGCTGGTGCTCTCGCAGCTGACAAAGCCGCCCTTCGAGCCGATGGCGACCTCGGATGACAGGCTCCTGACCATGAAAACTGCCTTCCTGGTAGCGGTGACCTCAGCGAGGCGAGCGGGTGAGATCACAGCTCTTCGATCCGATGAGCCCTTCACGGTCTTCCACAGAGACAAGGTGGTCCTGAGACCTGACATCTCGTTCCTGCCTAAGGTGGTGTCCAGTTTCCATCTCAACCAGGACATCATCCTGCCTGCCTTCTTCCCGAATCCGACGACACCGTTGGAGCGGTCCCTCCACTCCCTGGACGTGCGTCGGGCCGTGGCCTTCTACATGGACAGGACTGCTTCCTTCCGACAGACGCCGCATCTCTTCGTTTGCTATGGGCGACGTCGGAAGGGCCTCAAAGTGTCCACCCAGCGCTTCTCCAAGTGGGTGGTACGGACTATTCAACTGGCGTATGAGCTCGCGAGGAAGCCTCCGCCAGTCCTGCTTCGAGCCCACTCCACCAGAGCTGTGGCTACTTCTGCGGCCCTCCTGCGAGGAGTTGACCTGCATGAACTCTGCCGTGTGGCGACCTGGTCCCAACCATCGACCTTCATGCGCCACTACAGGCTCGACTGCCGGTCGCGCAGAGATGCCCGGTTTGGACGTGAGGTGCTGGCTTCCGTGCTGTAGGACCTGACCCGCCATCCGACCGGTAAGCTACACAGTCTCCTAGTGTATGAAGGCACAGAGACCACGAAGAAGAAGAACAGGTTGCTTACCTGTAACTGTGGTTCTTCGAGTGGTCATCTGTGCCATCATACACACCCGCCCTTCCTCCCCTCTTTCTCAGGTCCCTGTAGGTTCTACGGCGGACGACAGAACTGAGGAGAGACCGTTGCTCGGCGGGAGGAGCATGCGCAGTACTGGCGTGGGGGAGGGGTTCCCGCCAAGCGAACAAGCTCTAGAAGTTTCCGAACGCTACCGCGCAGGCGCTAAAGCTCCTAGTGTATGATGGCACAGATGACCACTCGAAGAACCACAGTTACAGGTAAGCAACCTGTTCTTTTACAACCCTTCCTGCACCAAGAAATCAGCTTGTTGAGGCACATGGACTCTGGAAACAAAGGTTTCAGCATAAACCCCTGAATGGGCTACTAAGGTGTGAGGAACAGTTTGGCAATGACAGAAAACAAAATTACCATTGACTCTGGAGCCTTGGGCACTGAAAGTAAGGTCAAAAATACCTATATGACTTACAAGTCATATATGACTATATGACAACATTTGTGGGGAGGTTGGCAGGAGAGACAGAAAAAAATATCTCCCATCAACCTCCAGCCCTTCCAATCCTTGGTACTCACTCAGTCTCTGTTGCTAATGTATTCAAAGGCCAGGAAACCCACACAGCTGTTTTTGAGGACAAAGCAGAAGAGGTTTCCTTCTGCCAGGACACACACTGAGTGTTCCCAAGAAGCAAGTGTATCTGTCGATTCTAAGGCAATGTGGTTTTGGAGACGCTCTAATTTACTCTGAAGTTAAGAAATTCAACCCTCCTAACTTGGCTGTTCCCTGCTCTGTGCCCTAAACAATTCTGACAGGAAAACAGCTATTATTCATCTATAAATGGCTCTGGAATCTCAGCCCACAGCACCCTTCCACTTCCATTAATTCTACCGCTGAATCCAGTTTCCTATCCTTCCTCTCTTCTCCAGTTCACTTCTCCTTTTCCTCAACAATGATCTATAATTCAAATTACTCAGTTGCACAGTATTTTTACCTTATTAACAATGCACCCATGACAAAGCTTTCAAATGCACACCCACCTGAATCATATTTATTGGTATAAAATGAAAGTTTAGAAATATACCTTTTTTGTGGAGAGGTGGAGAGGGGCTTTATAAATGCATTCACTCTTGTCAGAAAACAGCTCTAGAAATTGTTTTCACAAAAAGGAGGAGGAGGAGGAGGAGAGGGGAGAAGTGTACAGCAAATGTTCTTGCAATTCTAATTCTGCTCCCTACTGCTGTGTAATGCTATGAAGGCATAGGCCATTTCCGCACTAAGACTGTTATAGCGCCATTATTCCACTTTCAACATCCTATGGAATCCTGGGGTTCGCAGTTTAGGGAAGGGCCAGCTGGAAAATCCCAGGATTCCATAGGATGTTGAAAGTGGAATGATAACGCTATAACAGTCTAGTGCAGAAATGGCCCTACTCTTCAACTGTCCCAGTTTGGCAGGGACTGATCCCTATTAATTCTCTGTCATCCCACTTTTTCAACTGCTTTTAAAATGTCTCAGTTTCTTTCTCCTCCCACCACTTTCCTCCTTTGTCCTGACTGTGCTTGGATTGCTACAAATTCAGTTCCAAGTACAAAGGTAGTTTTGCAGTCAACTCAGGAGGAAGAAGAGGAAAAGAGGACAGAGGCTTGCCCTGCCCAGCAAGCTCAGGCAGAAGCAAGCCACTGCAGCCTCTTCTAACTTGTATACACTTCTTCTTAACTAAGGCCATTTCGGCACTAGAGTGGACCAGCCAGCCCCTCCCAAAACTGCAAACCCCAGGATTCCATAGGATGTTGAAAGTGGAATCATAGCGCTATAACACTCAAGTGCGAAAATGGCCTAACTTTTACCATCTTGACCACACTGATGTTGTTTGGCCACACATGTCTTTGTTTTCACCTGTGATACATTGGAGGATATGTGTACATATAGTCTGAACTGCGTAGCACAGCATATGTGTGAGCATACACACAAAGCACTACATAAAGAGAGATTAAATAACAGTCTCAGGTACACCTGAGTTGAATTGTGCTTTGAATCTAGACTGTACTTGGATATTGTGAGGACATTCTATACTGGAGTGGGCAACCTATGGCTGTCTCTTGCTAGATAGCATTTTCTGCCATCTCTCACCCATGACTTTTCTGGCTAAGATGGATGGCAGTTGTAATCCACCAACATCAGGCAAGGCACATGTTGCTCAACCCTTGTCTATACTCCCATAAATAATTATTTCTATGCTATGTTGTACTTTTCTGAGCAGTTCTTTTGGTGCAGAACTATAAAAAGAGTACAAAAAGTCAGCCTTGCTCATAGTACGGCTTGGATGTTAAACTTCAGAGTTAGGCATTTCCATCCTGCAGACCTCAGGGATTCATATGTCAAGCAAGCAAGCCAGCCTGTTCTCATTTGTAAACCTCTGTAAAACATTATATATGAATGAAATCTCTTTTGTTGCAGCTGTACCACTCCTAAGCATTCAGGAAACTATGTTCCTTTTTGTTATGGCTAAGGTAAGAGTTTGGACTATTGGCATAGTCTTTCACTTGGACAAGAAAAAAATTGGACTCCTTTTAAAAGAACATTACAGCCACATAAGGAAACTTGCCAACATTTAAAGGAGAACCAGCAAGTTTCCTTATCATCATTACTGTGGATTTATGTGCTTCACGTACCTGCCAGTAGTACCATCCACTCCTATGTGCCAGTAGTGAAACCAGGGAGAAACACTTGTGTATATCATTGCATTCCTGCCCTCATGGATAACTGCCTGATCTGCCACATCCCTTCCTCTCCACAGTACACACTGCTGTACTCTGCTTCCCTTTTTTTTTAAAGAAAAAAAATGAAATTACTTCTTGGCACTAGCCAATACTGCACTGATTAAAAAGCAGAGGAGTTTGTGTGTGTTCCTTTGGTTAAAAATATACTACGAAGACATAATATCCTGTTGCAAAACAGTTCAAGAGACACTGTGTGCAATGGCAGGCTATGTACCTCAAAGAAGCTTTGGCGCTTGTGATGTGTACAGTAACATGTATAGCCAATCAAGATATATTCCCCACTATTGCAACCCAGATATATGGGGTCTGCACATTACATATCAGGTCCATACATTATATGGAATTTACTACCCAATAAATTTGGTGAAGGCTAACACTTGGATGGCCTTCAGAGGGAACCTAAAGTCACAGACGTTAGATGCAGACACAGATTCAGAGGCCTCTCAATAGCTGGTGTTCCCTTGTGTCTTGCTTATGGGCTTCCCACAGGCCTTTGACTGGTCTTTATGATAACAGAACATAGGTTGAGAGCATATGAAACCCAGTTGGTTTCCATGGCTGAAACCAACACTCTAAAGTAACCACTACCCCACTATGGCTCTCAGCATACTGTAAATACACTATAAATATGTACAGTATATTTACATTACAAATATTATAATGCAAACTGTAATACACTGGGTATCATTACCACATTCTGGAAATATTTCCACTGTCACCTCCCTTCAAATTCACTAAGGAAGCAGTGTACCACCTACCATGTTACTTCATACCCTAGAATCTTAGCCTGAATCCTTTCTCTCTGTTGTTTCTTGCCTATTCTCTGTCTGTAATTTGCATACCAAGCATCTACAAGCTGAAAGTTATGTAACCATAAAATATCTCAGGCCCTGCATTAGAGGACCAAATCAGTCAGACACCAAAAGGCGCCTGGTGCTATCTTGCTCCAGTTTTATCTCTCCCTCCACCCCCACCCCCACATACCTCTCCAGGTTGCTGCTTTAATTTTTGTTTTTGTTAATTTATTAAACAAGAAAAATACTGTAGACAGTCTGATACCTATCCATGTTGCTTCCATATCTGGGGACAAGAATTCACAGTTCTGTGAGCAAATAACTGTGTATGTATGTGTGTGTGTTTCTAGAAATGCATATGCCAGAAGATCTCAACTATCATTACTGTTCTAGATTGTTAAAAAGAGGGTAGATAGACATCTACTTGGTTTTCTTTACCTGTAGATTTCCTGAATCAACAGGAGATGAGACTATTTGATCCTTGGGATCTCTCCCAGCCATATAACTCTGTGATTCTGTTTTGATTTTAAAACAGTAAATAAAATACTTCAGTTAACAGAATAAAACAATCACTAATCAGAATAGTCAAAACCGCATTCCAACAATAGGATAGTTTAATAATCGCAGTCCTCATGTCAAGAAAAAGTGGATGAAATAAAAAACAATTTAAACCCTGGTTAAAATTAGATAGGAAGTCACGCATACTTACAGAGGGAGATCCATAGATATGCTTAATTTAATTTTATTGTAATTTTTAATGCCTGTATTGTACATCATACTGATCATGATTGTGTGCTTGAAGGGTACAATATATAGGGATGGCATATAGGTGTATACACACACACACATACATACGCACACATATGCACACACACACACATACATGCACACACACACACACGTCTCAAATTGTTGTATACGTTCAAGTCATTTCTGACTTATGCTGACCTTAATGTGAACCTATCATGGATTTTTGTCTTGGGGTTTTTTGGTTGTTTTTTTTTTTTTGCAAGGTTTGTTCAGAGGGGGGTTGTGCTTGCCTTCCTCTGAGGCTGAGAGAATCACCTGATGGATTTTCACGGCTGAGCAGAGATTCAAATCATGATCTCCTAGAGTCCTAGTGCAAGACTGAAACCACTATGCTGACTCTCATGTCTCAAGTGGCTAGATCTAAATCCAACATCATGCTGGAGCTGGAGCACCAGCAGAACAAAATCTCCCTCTGGAATTCTCAATGCCACTTCAAAAATTGGCTCCAGAGGGTTTTGTTACCCTGTTTACTGGGGGTCCCGGGAGGGACACCTAAATAACCAAACAACAACACACTTTGAGGAAAATTAGCTTAGAGCACTGCTGGCAAAATGGGAGGCAGGGTAACGCAGCAGGATCTTGTAACCCAATGTTTACGGGGTCAGGCCAAGCCAAGAAGCAAACCATGTTGGAAATTATGAATGATCTTTATTAAATACAGGCACACAGTGTAAGCAACACACGCACACAGATAACTAAGGAAAATAAAGGCTTGAGTTGGGTAGCGGGATTTTTGAGAGGGATGGTTGATTCGGGTGATACGGAACTTGTTCCTGGAGCCTGGAAGGAAGATAGAGAGCAATGTTGGGGTGCGATGTAGCTCAGCACGTGGGGCTGAGGGGAAGCTTACGAGGCAAAGCGGCAGCAAGACGGTCTGGAACTCGGGAGCGATCCAAGGATGGTCTCGGAATCAGGGGTTTTTATAGGGAGAAATGTGACTACAAGCTATGCCTTCCTTGGGCAAAACAATGTGTGTTAGGAGCGGGACAAAGCTTTGGAAAGGTCAGAATTTAGCATGATTAAGTTAAGTTCAAATTGACAAAGAGTTAGCCAGTATGCAAATGCAGAGTGCTTGGCAGTTGAGTATTCAGCTTGCCAGGTTGCCTGCTCGGGGCAGGGAGTCCTTTGTAAACAGTGTGCATACATAATGAAGGTGTTTGCAGAGAGGCCACCTAAATCAAGGATCTGGCTATTTCTGGCCTGCCTGGGTGGAGAATGGAATGTCCAGCAATTAGTGGCCGCGTCTAGTCTCTGCTTGTTCAGGGGCCTCTCAAACACATGGAGAGGGGTGGTAGAAGAGAGCCGAATTATGATATCAAAATGATATCTGGGGGTATCTCCAAGTAGGCCTAAACTGCAGTAACAGTTTTCTTGAAGAGTTTTGGGGTTCTGGAAGTGATACAGTGGACATCAAACATTCTTCCACATCATAAATATCCCAGCACCTGTGATTTTAGGGTCAAAACTTAAGGATGACACCTGCAGATGTTTCAGGGGACAGGACCTTGTGATGTTATTAAACATGGTAAATTAAGAATCCAACTTTAGCTGCACACCCACTTTTCAAAACAGTGTTCTTGCCCTGAGATTCTTCCCCTTCCCCCAAAGAATTGGAGATAAGGGGCCAGGCCTTGATATCTGAGACTCCTATCCCTAATGGAAGCCATTCCATAGGCAGATGTCCTCCACTGGATTTAGGCCTGTAATAGGCCCTGTAATAAACAGAAAATAGAAGATAGTTTCAGGTCCTGTATCTTTAAGGCTATAATTATCAACAAATTATTAAGGAGGAAACTCAGTTAAACTCAGTGGGTCTTCTCTCTGAAGAAATAGGAAGAAGACTGTGCTATAGAAGTGTATAGAAGGAAACATTTCGGTAAGTCTAGCTTTTTATCTATGGACTCTGAGGCCATTTTGCTTATTGGAAAAAATCTGTTAAGTGCCTGTGTGACGCTCCTGTCACCCCCGGCCATGCGGAAGGGGTGGAAGCACAATCACATGCTTCCTTCCCCACTGCACCATAGGAAGAAGCCCAGCTATAGTGTGGAAGGAAGGGGTGTATCCCTTGTGCTCCCTTCCACAGGCAGCTGGCAGGGTGTGGAGGAGAGAGTTGGGGACACACTCTCATCCCAGCTGAGCCCTGGTGGTGCAGTGGTTAAATGCCGATACTGCAGCCACAATGTTGTAAGTTCAATCCTGCAGGGCTCCCAGTTGACTCAGCCTTCCATCCTTAAATAGGTCAGTAAAATAAGCACCTAGATTGTTGGGGGCAATTAGCTAACACATTGTAAACTGCTTAGAGAGTGCTTGGTGCTATAAAGCAGTATAGAAATGTAAATGGTATTGCTATTTCCACAATGCTATCCCATGATGGGGATGCATTGGCAGCGGTCAGTTAGTTGTATTACCACATGATGTTGTTGTGGTCCCACTGCCAATGCATCCCCACTTGTTGCAATTGCAGGATACACCATTAATGGGGAAAAATCCATTAATGGCCCATGATCACACAACACTCCCATTGCCAGTGTCCATGAGGAATGGGAGGAAGCGCAACCTGTGTTTCCTTCCCCAGTGCAGCATGGGAAAGAGGCTGGCTGCACTGCAGAAAGAAGGAGCATGTCACTCTTCTGCAGGCAGTCATCCATGTGTGGAGGGGAGCGTTTGTCATCCTGGCAAAGGCCCTGGTAGGATGATACCAGGACAATAGAAAAAGGTGATGTGCATAAATGGCCTGAGACAATGGCCCTTTTTGCACCTTACCTTTTACCAGTGCTGGGCTGCTCAGCTTGCGAATGAAGGCTTGGGAGGAACGATCCCGCTTCCCTGCTGCTTGGGCCCCGCAGCCCCTTCTCCTCATGTGAGTGCCCCACCTCTTACTTTCGCAGTGCAGCCTGGGATCTTTCCAGCCTGCACTGTCCAGGAAGCGCAACCGGCCCAGCTCCCGAAGCACCACATGCCAGGTAAGTGCACGTGGGGCACCGGAGCGATGCGTGAGTGTGCACCATTTTCAGCTCTAAGCCAAAAATGAAAAGATCCGTGCCTGCTCTGCGTCCGGCCCTTGAATGTCATGTAAATGTGAGTGCATCATGCAGACCGCCCCTCACATTTATGTGACTCTCAAGGGGCCCTCTCGCTTCCAAAACGCTGTGCGAAAAAGTCAAATGACAAACTGTATCTATCAAAAGCATGAGATAAAAAGTGTAACAAACGCATTTAGGGCTAGTTTTAAAAATAAAAGTGAGCATGATCAGCATTAAAGAATAATCTTTAGTTGTCTTGGTTTGATTTTCAACATGAGCTACAAAGTGGATCATTTGAGATATGCATGTCAAAAAGACAGAGAACATACCCTCCAACTACCCCAGTTTGGCAGGGACAGTCCCAATTAGTCCTCTGGTATCCCAGTCTTTCAGCTGCTTTTAAAATGTACCAATTTCTCTCTACTCCTCGTCTTAACTCCCCCTTTTGTCCTCGGTTTACTTCAGTTGCTGCAAACTGACACCATTTCTGCAAGACAATACTCTCCCCAGTCCTCCTTTTGCAATGCCAGCAATGCCTCTGTTGGGATGGGAGCGTGTCCCCAACACTCCCCTCCACACTCTGCCAGCTGCCAGTGGAAGGGAGCATGAGGGACATGCTCCTTCCTTCCACACTATAGCTGGTCTTCTTCCTATGGTGCAGTGGGGAAGGAAGTGTGTGATCATGCTTCCACCCCTTCCACATGGCTGGGGGTGACAAGAATGTCACGTGATTGCAGGCAGTCAACAGATTTTTTCTGTTAAGCGAATATCCTGTGATTGTGACATGGGGGGACACAATGGCTGTGGGACCGTGGCTATGTTGTGTGAAAGCACAACCACTGCCATTGTGTCACCAATGTGGAACAGCCACACCATGAGGAAATGGCCTAAGTTCAAAGTGCAAAATTAATTTGCACTCAGTTAACTCACCAAGAGGAACAGGAGAGGATGGAGGGAATCTTACTGTTCCCAGGAAGCTCAGCAAAAGCAAACTGCTTCAGCCCCTCCTAGGCTGTGTGTTCTTCCACTGTCTTGAGTATACTTTAATATTGCTTGGCTACATGTGTGCCAGTTTTCCTCTGTGAAATGTTGGAGGGTTTGAAAGAAGAGCCAAATACTCCTCTCCTTGAATGTTTAAAATTTGGCATCTATGGAACACATACCCATGAATATTTCTAAGTTATTATGCAGCTGGCACAGCAGTTAAAGTACTGAAGATACACCCAAGGTAATGTTAGCCTTGAAAATGACTTAGAAGACAGAGTAGGGAGGTGTTTTTAAAAATTCAACTAATGCTGCATGTACAGGACTTATCTTCTCAGCTTCTTTGCCAAGACAGCCTCTGTGAGAAAACTTTAACCATTTTCCCACTTATACTTTAGGAGAAAGTAATGTCCAGTGATTACCTGGGGAAACATCTAATTAGAAATAATCTTTTCTATACTAACAATAAAAGCAAATTTTATTGTAAAAAAACAAACAAACAGTGATAATAAAGGGCAATACATTTATTAACAGAGGGAAAACAGAGCTGAGATTTTCCTTAAAGAAAAGTCACTATTTGCTATATTGCCTTAAGAAGAATTTACTTCTAGGATTCCACAGAATAATATGATAGAGTTATTATAAATGAACAGAAGTGTTGTCCTGTAAAATAAAGTGTAGGGACATTGGGAGACACAATGACTTCTGATGAAATAAAAAATCTGAAAGAGCTCCTCCTCACATATGAGTCTGCCCTAGATCTGAGAACTGCAGCCAAGGCCTTGTTGCATTCTTACCATTTTGCAAAACTAGGTTAGTGGATCCATATGACAGGGCTTGCTCTTTAGCAGCATCCCAATTATGGCACTACACCCAAGAAAGTGAGTCTAGCTCTGTGCCCTTTTGAGTTTCCACAGGAAGCTAACACTGTAGGACTTTTTTTATTTTTTATAAATTTATTTATTTATTTTGGCAAGTTCTTTAGTCTCATGGTGGCTGCTCTGGACGTTTTCATTATCCTAAAACTATTGTTTCTCCAAGGAGTTGCTTTAGTCCATATTTTAAAAGGAGCCAGCATGGTGTAGTGGTTTCACTTTGGACTGTGACTCTTGAGGCCAGGGTTCAAATCGCCACCTAACCAATGGAAACTGGGTGGATCGCCTTAGGAATGTCATATTCACTCAGCTTCAGAAGGAGGCAACGGCAAACCACCTAGCACAAATTTTGCCAAGAAAACACTTCAGGGTTGCCATAGTCAAAAACAACTTGAAGGCATACAACAACATATTTTGTGTGTTTTTATTTAATATTCAGTGTTTACAATGTTTTTAATCTTTTGTACAATTCCCCTGATAGGCTGAAAGACAATAAATAAATGCTTAAATAAAGAAATCTCATCACATGACCACTAGTCTTAACCAGCTAGGCAAGTTGTCAGTCCCTATTTCTGCACTTTATGCCAAAATTACGCTGGTTCTTAAATTGTTGTTTTCTCCATCTGTATAAAGATTATCAGTTCTCTTCTCCAGAACACATAGACACATGCAAACCTGTTATTGTTGATAGTGAAGGAAGTAGGATCCCATTCTGCAAATTACCATGTGATTATCCTTCCATATGTGACCAAATCTTGGACAGTGTTTGGATGGTTTGAACAATGATGACTCACTCATTGATGAGTAAATGTGCTACCACAGGTGTCACCCTGCAGACAGAACTTTGGCATTGTCTTGCACCATCTCAGACACTCTACTTGTGAAAGGAGGCAGTTCACCTATTTATCTTCCAGCCACACTGAACAGTTATTTAATCCAGAGAAATCAAGTGATGTGTGAACCATATCTCAGTACATCCTCCTGAATATGTGGCCTACCAGGCCCAATAACAGTGGCTGCACCAATTTTTTTTCTGATCTATAAGCCACTGTGGGGGCCTTCCTGGAGGAACAGCAGTACATAAAGGCTTTAAGTAAATTCAGAAGAATTTTGATGCAGTACTGTGAGCAATCACATCAAAACTTGTGAGTACTTTTTTCGTCTGCATTGTTGCACATGAGATTAGTAGTGCAAAGACTTGATATGCATATCTTTCTATGAATTATGAACCACAAAGTATTAAACAAGAAAATTTGAAGCATTATTAGTTCTACTTTGAGTACAAGCCATGTAATTTAGAACTCCCAAGAGCTGTGAAGCCAAGGGAGAAAGAGATTTTGATAAAGGATTAAGGACTTTCCAAATTCCTGTTCTCCAAAATTCTTTGTTAGGGAGTCCTGAATATCTTGCTGTAGAAGACCAGAAGTTTTACTAAGGAGATACTCGAGATGGACATCTTGAATAATTATTACAGTGGGGAATACGTTTTCTGGAAGCTCAGTTGGCAATATTATACCTTGCCACAGTACCACTTCTCCTAGTTCTAGCCTTGCTGGAAATTGAAACTTTTCAATTGCCATTTCCACATGGCATCACAACCCCATGATGGGGACACCGTGGCAGTGGTCTGTAGGTTCTGCTTTCACACAACATTGTTGCAATCCTGCAGCCATCGCATCACCACATGTCGTGGTTGAGAGATATTAAAGGAAAAAATCCGTTAAGTGCCCACGATCATGCAACACTTCTGTCTCTCCCAGCCATATGGAAGAGGTGGAAGCACAATCATGTATTTCTTTCCTTAGCACAGCACTGGAAAGAGGCCAGCTGCATTGTAAAGGGCAGGTGCATGACCCTTATGCTCCCTTCCACAGGGAGCCAGCCAGGTGCAGAGGGGAGTGTTCCCATCGTGTTCCCTTCCCTGCAAAGGCGCTGCTGAGATCATGACTGGACATTGGCGGGACACAGTCAGGTGTGAAAATGACCTATATCTTTTCCCTGTTGCCTCCAGCTCATTTCATGCTTCTTTCTTTCTCTTCCTTGTCAAACAAGAACATGCCATGATTTTGAAAGGTAGCAGCTTGACCGCTTCATTTAAGCTGCAACTGAGTACACATTTACAAGAATAAAACCCCCTTGAAGTCAATGGAATTTTCTTTTGGATAAACATTCACAAGATTCTACTACTAGAACGTTCTGCTTCAGTGCTAGCAGTGCCTTGAAAAGGCATTCTGTCTTGACCAGCTAGAACTAAGGCAGAATGTATTAAATTTAGCAGGAAAGGAGACAACACATTTTGTTTTAGGTAAAAAGAGTTTTGGCCAGTGGCCTAGTTAGTCAACATAGGAAGCACACTTGTCCATGACCCTCTACTAATGGGAGATCAAAAATAAAGCAAAGCTGTATTCATATTGGGCATTTTTGCCTATACTTGCTTTCCTCACGTCTTGACACCTATACCTAATGCCCTTGTTTCTGAAATAGTTTCCATAGTACCACTATCAGGATTGGTTGACTCTTTATTAATAGGCCTGGACAAGATACTAAGGTTTCATTTACATTTTACCCAGTGACATTCTGACCCAGGTTGCTTTGAAACCAGATCCTTTTACAGTGCTACAAAGCCACAGGCAAGTCAATCATACAGAGGTTATGGCTTCCTGACACTTGACTTTTTCATGCCTGGGTTCTTCTACAGGGAGAAGTATGTGAGGGACAGTTCAAACAAGGACAGCAGGCTTTTCTAATATATTTGATTCTTCTGCTTCACTAGCTCCAATGGGGCCAGCATACGACAGGCTAAATTCAGGCCTTGACAAAGAGCCAGGGAATTGGCATAGAAATTTGAATCCATCTTGCTGCTTCCTATGCTCCTCCAAACAGCCAAAGAGAATAGGAGATGAAAAATCCATGTCAATTCTTGCATGTGTCAGTTTTTTTATATATTCTACCATACAGATATTCTGTAATTTCTGTGTTGTCGCTTGTTGACCCATTCATACTCTCTGCAATATACCCTTATGCATGAACCATAACACACCACATACATAATATTAGGCAACTGCTGCATGCATAGGATTATCATATAAATGATATTTTACTAGTCTGATGCAATAAACTCTCATCCTGTCATAGAGCTAGTTCTGGGGTCTGGAATGCCAAGTAGGAACAGTTTTCTTCCATAAACCACCACCGTGGTATCTAACCCCAGACTTGAACTTTCATGTTCTGCCCTGACTTTGCCCATAACTAGGAGTTCCAAGCAACCAGAAAAATAGCTTCACAGAGCTAAGTTTCCTCCATAGTCACATATGGCAGTATACATGGGCACTTTTTGTATTGTTCTCTAACTCTTGGTTCATTCCAAATTGCTAGATTCCTGTCTGACTCCACCACAGTCCTGATCTGTTGTGAGGGCCAAGCCTCACCCAGGTATAAGAATGCTTGGTCACAAGAGCTAACAATCCTGTTTATGTGATAAAATGGGTTCTCTTCAAGATCTCTGCACTGTCACTGCACCTCCCTTCAACATTTCCAGTTCAACCCAAGAGACCATCAGCCACTCTTGAAAATTCAGAAGTTGGTAGGTTGAGGGACAAATGGAGGATAAATGGTGTACTTCACTATTTGCCCATTTCTTTGACATTGTTCAGGGCTAGGCAGTAATAGGAAACTGGATTAGACTCTTCCACATGACATAGTGAAAAACTGGCTATGTACTTCTGGTGACATTCAGGTATCTACATATTTCTATCTTAGTAGGAAACCAAAATTTGTCAGCACCAGAAACAGGTCCCAGCAGGGGGGAAGCAGGCTTTTGTCTTATGTCACTTCTACAGCAAATTGTGAAGTCAGGGTCAGTCTCCTGACCTGTGCCCACTTCCAGGCTTGAGAGAGGATCTGGAACTTGTATAACTGCTATATTCCTGTATGCTCAAATTACTTCAGATACACAATGAGGCATTTTGATAGATGTCAGTCTTCTCCATGAGATGAAAAGGGGCTAAAAGGTCATTTTTGCAGTACTCTGTTGATACTGTAGGAACAAAATCATTTCCTGCAAAAATTTTGTTGTGGTGTGTTTTCAAGTCATTTCTGATTTATGATAGCCTTAAGGTGATCATATCCTGGAGTTTACTTGCCAAGATTTGTTCAGAGGGGGTTTGCCATTGCCTTCCTCTGAGGTTGAAAGAGTTCGACTTGCTCAAGGTCACTCAGGGGGGTTCCATGGCCATGAGAGAATTCAAACCCTGGATTTCCCAAATCTCAGGCCAGCACTCAAACAACTATACCACACAGGCTGTATGCAAATACTGTAGTTCATGCTTTATTCATTTTTCATTTTTGTTATTTAATTTTCTTTTAACTGGTCTTCCATCAATTCATTTTATCTTCTGGTTTCCATTTAACACTGTGCTGCTAAGATTTTATTTTTATTTTTTTGATACACCATTTTGATCATTTCATTCCAGTGTTGATATTCCTTTATTGATTATGCTTTTCAAGATTCAGTATATGCTTCTTGATTTAACTTTTGAAGCTCTACATGTTCTCTCTCTCTCTCTCCCCCGCCCTCTCTCTCTCTCACACACACACCTTCCAGTCTTCATTTCTGATTACCACCTTGCGGAGGATTATTGTTCGACAACTTTTATGGCTCAGATCCAACTAAGAGTTTCTCTTCTTTAGCCCAGCTTTGTTCTTTCTCTATTGTTACTCCATATTCTTGGAATTCTCTTCTCAAATATTTGTAGACTACTCCCTAAGTTAAATTCCAGTTTAACTTTACCTTTACAATTTTGTATTTCATATTGTATATAACTGGGCAATTTGTATTTAAATTTTTAAATATTTGTGTTAGTCCCTTCCATCACCTGTATTCCTTTTTTAAAAACAGATTGTACGTATTCGGCAGTGCTGTCTCTTTTATTGTTTCATTGTACAGCACCATGCACTTTGGTAGTGGCATGATGATGATGAAGATGAAGAAGAGACCACCTTCCAAGCTTCAAAGAAGGGCTGGAGTTCAGCATGCTTGCCTGAGAGGGGGTAGATGTTCACCTTGGTGAGTAAACATGTGGACCCTTGCCCACTTGTCTCCCAGATCACATTCCATATCTAAGCCCAGATATACCCTCAGAGAAGACCTGCATTATGGTCACAGTACCCAGTGAAATGAGTTTGATGCTTTCCTTGAGGGTTTCTATATCTTTGTCATTGGGGTATTATTTGTACTATTAGCTGGAGTTGAATCCTTGGCACGCAAGTGGAGGAAAATCTAATTGTTGTCTCTGCTTAAGTAAAGTAAGCTTTATGGGTTATGAGGGTGAGGAATAAAGTCTGGCTTTATTTGACTCTGAGCAGCACCTACAAGTTGGATAAGATATCTGCAGTTATGCATAACTGTAGATTTCCCTGGAAGTCAGGTCAGGCTGATTAAGTTACTTAATTGCTATCTTATTTGTGAATGTAAGCAGCTAAGACAGAAGGGAAACTAAAGGCAAAGGATAACATAACAGATGTGAATAAAATAAATAGTTCAACTATCCAAGGTCAATTCTGAGACAAATCTATATGATCAGAGAATGGATGTCACCTAAAACATGTATTATTGTAGGTGTTTTTCTCCCTCCTCCTCCTCTTCCTTCCTTCTTTCTTTGGTATATGCATAAAGCAGAATTATGCCCACATTTACTATCTGGCTGAAATGTGTCAAAGTCATCCCAGTGTGTAAGTACATATTTGTTTGTTGAAGTGATACTTCACAGTGGGTTCAAATAACAATATCAACCTATCTATAGTTTGGTTATCTTTTGTGGAGGGACACATTTCTGTGTATGAAAGAATTTTGGCAGGTTTTCCTTAAAATGTTCTGTCATGGAAAGTATAGCTAAGCAGGAATTCAAATCAGACCTTTAACATCAACCCTTCACTATCCTATACTACTAAGGGGCCTTGTTTGTTTTTTATATGCAAAGCAGGTGACAAATTGTGTGCATGAAGAAAGCCTTATTTTATTCTATCACATGAATCATTCTTCCATGTCCCGGAAGCCCACTTCATGACTGAGGTGGGAGGTGGTTGGTCTGGGAGAACAAAAGCAAGTACAATAATGGAGTCCAACAAAGTGGGACAGGAAGGAGGATGTATCTGTCTTCAGCCATCTACATACTTTGTTGGAAGAAATAGACTTCCCCACTCTTAGGCATATAAACATCACTCAGTCTTGATTTCTTTGCCTCACATCTGCATTCTCTTTCCTTCCTTGTTTGATGATGGGTTGCAGGACTCTTTGTGCAGTTTGTTTCCCAGAGAAAAAATGTGTGTACCTTTTAATTGCCTTTTTCCGAATGGGAACATTTTACCTAACTAGAGATTTCCACCACCACCACCCCCGCTGATTATAATACTGCCGTGTGTCAACTGTGTGCATGGTAGCCATTCACATTTTCAAATGTGCACCCTTTATGTTTCTCATCCTATGAGGCTCACAAATAGATAAATTCTCAGTTGAAGTGTGCTTCTTCTCACAACAACTCTTAAGAGATGTTGAAAGGCTACAGTCAATGAGACTTGGAAAGCCAAGCAAACAGTTTGTCACCAGCTACCCATGCCTATCCCAACCCAACTTTAGACATGATTAGAGAAGACATATGAGAAACAAACATGGCTGCCCTGTCATACCTAGATTGGCCTTAAAGCTGGTCCAGATCTTGAACAACTACTGCTGGAACAGAAGCATAAAATCTAGGGTCAAAATGATAAAATGATCTACAATTAGAGAAAGGACTGTTTTTCTTCTCCACAGTGTTGTCCTTTGTGAGTCACTCTAGTTACACAATGTGGGCAGTATCATTGTCTTATTAGCCTAAATCAAGAGAGCTGACTCTGCTCTTTGACGTCTCACTGAAGAGAGAATTTGCAAAGCCTGAAGCAGTTATTCAAAATTACAGGAAGTTACAAAAGGAGGAAAGTTTGGAGAACTGCGCACAATGAGGTCCTGCTGCCCTTTTGACTCCAATCAAGCCAGGTTATGCAAGCCATCTAGCATCCCCCTCTTCTTCTCTTTTCCACCCACCCTGATCTTCCCAAAGCCCTGATCCAGGCCAATCTATTGTTATTATTTTTGTTTTTGAGTCACACAGGATGCTCTGAAGCACCAGAGCTGCAGTCCTCTTCCCTTGAGAAAATGTACAGGAGAGGCGCCACTCAGATAATCTGTGCTACAGTTTCTCTTAACTTGGAATCTGTGGTTTATCTTTTTAATTGCCAAAAAAAGAAAAAAAGAAAAGAAAACAGACTAATAAAGCACAGCTCATTAAATGTCCCAGCAATTGTGAGATAGTACAACTAGGTTCTCCACGTAAGTCTTTTCAGAGTGGTTAAAAAAGAAAAGAAAGAGAAGAAAAGAAAAACTAAACTGTGGTATTTAAAAGTTTACAAGACACATGATGCTCTCTGGTTTTACATAAGAACTTTTTGGATACCCAAGATACAAACAAAGCAATTAAAGGGGCTTACAGTGAATGGCATTGTTCTTGGGTTACAGAGAGCTGTTGGTCAATTCTCCACAACTCAACAATAGAAGTAAATGAGAAACTATTATTGGATGTAGCTGGAGGCCTCCATGACACGATTTTTAAAATGAAAGGGTAGCCATGTTGACTGTAAAACAAAATCCACAATATACGTGGTGGCTATACGTTTACTGGATCAATCAAAGGTACAAAATTCATTATGCTAGTTTTTGAAGCCCTTTAAGTTTCTTTCACAGGCATAAACAGTTAAAAATAGGTAAGAAAAATGATGGTATTGGTCACAGGTCTGCATCTCACTTGAGGTATTATTGAGGAAAAGTCTGTGTTAGAGAGAAAGGTTAGACCACACACCCCATGACTAGGAGGTGACTGAGAACAAAAGTAGTAAAATAAAAGTCACTTTATTTCTCTATTTGTAGCAACAAAACCCTTCCTTTTCAAGTTGGTTGTTAAGGACATGCTTTGCCTGCTAGAATGCCTGATTTTATCCCCAGATCTGATTGTTACAAGAGTTTCCTAAGATATTCACTGTAGTCTGTCTATGAAGGAATCTAAGGCCTTGCACAGAACAAGAGATGACAACAGACTCAGATCGGAAAAAGAGAGCAAAAATATTGTTCAGTTAAGCCATGCACTTTCTATTAGAGTTTCCAACCTTTGCATGTTTATATTCACTATTAGTGAGAGCTAATCTGTATGTTTGCTAACTTTCTGATTGCTTTATTTTTGTAAGTTTCCCAATGACTAGGCTGTTCCTTTTTTCTGCTAGACCCTGGAGGGGTGTGCACATAGGTTTATTTGTTGTTCGGGTTCTGTCTTGCCAATAGATTACTCTCATTGAGGCATCCACTACTACCAGTCACATTTCTCAACATATATGCAATTTAATATGAAGCCAAGCCTACAATTTTTGCTCATAAGCAAGTTTTTCCATCATTTAGGTCTATAGTTTGGCCCTTGAGAATGTAAGCATTTATTTTTACAAATAACCAAACCAAAGGTGGATGGCCACAGAGAACCAGGGGTCACTTCTGGCTTTTTTCCAGACTCCCCTCCTCCCAATCCCTTCAAAATTAGGGCCCTTTTCACATTAAGGCTTCTCGCGCGAGCGGGGGAGGGCAGCTCGCGCAAGAAGCCTTCTCCGGGAGGCTGCCGCTTCCCCCTCCTTCCTTCCGCAGGCGAAGGAACGAGCGGGGAAGCAGCACCGGAGGAGGCTTCTCGCGCGAGCCGCCCTCCCCCGGGAGAAGCAGGAGGTGTCGCGTCCGTCCCCCCGTGCGGGCGCGAAGCAGGAGGCTTGCGCATCCGCCCCCCAGCGAAGCAGGAGGCTGTTGTGTCCATCGTGCTAGCGCCCCGCCCCTTCCTTCCGCAGAGGCGGAGGGAAGGAAGCGCTACCCGGCTGCCTCCCCGACGCTCCGCACAGCAGGTAAGTGCGCGCGGGCGCTAGGAGCGTTGCGCGAGCGCGGGTGATGTTCGCTTTGAGGCGAAAATCAAAAAACCCGCGATCGCACCGCTTCAGCCCCGTGAGCCCGGCGGAAGTGGGAGTGCGTCATGCAGAGTGACGCTCCCACTCCCACGAGGCTCACGGGGCTGTCATGCGACAGAAAGCCCATGAGAAAAGGGCCTAGGAGTGACCGGATGGTCATTTTGAAATTTGGAAAAAAACTCATTTCAACTTCCCCAAAGGTCCATCCTTCCCTCAAATAGCATTAAAACGGAGAATGACACCCTCTAAAGGCTTCTGAGGGTGTGCCATTCAAAAACTCAACCTTTTTGTGATGAGGAACACAGACAGGACACACAAAGGGGCAAGACTAAAGGGACATCAATGCTATTAAAGTGGTTTAGTTCTCTCCCCTGATTAATCTATGTATGTAGTGGTGGCTAAAATTGGCTTTAATCATGTAAGACTTCTCTCCTAGAACAGAACAATAGGAACCAAACATTTTGACTAGACTTCTTCTGGGCTTTACCTCCTAAACTGCTGGTTTCTGAAGAATGACCCTGGGATTTAGCTCCCATTGTTGTAGAAAGAGCAGTAAATGGCTCTGGGTTAACAGCCAAAGGTTTGTATCTCATAGTATCCCTCTAATGACAGGAGCACACTTGACTCAGCAATGCCTTCTGTCAACAGAAAGAGGGAGAGATTTTTTTTGGGGGGGTGGGCAAATTCCTCCTCCCACCTGAAGCTCCCAACCACCCCTACCCAAATTTGCTGCAGAGGTCTGAGGGAACCTTTTAGGGACATCCTGGAAAGCGATGATGGCCTCTTTGGGATGGTTGTAGATTGCCAAATATCACCTTCATGCTCCTTCCATTAATGTAGGCCACCTCCAGTAACACTACAGGATAGAAAATCCTATTCTTTTTTAAGCTGGTTTATCCTTTGTGGAAGGCAGTATTTATGAAGTATTGTATTTTCTCTGGCAACCCCCACCCACCCCTACTCATTTTGCAGCTACCTCCTGAAATATATGTAGATATAGGTACACAGATATCCACACATCCTGTGAGATGTGATACCCACACTACACAATGATACATTTTCTCATTTTGAATGTTTCCAGTGTGGTTTTGGGACATGGGAGGTAGAATCAGATTCAAGAACATTAAAATACTTTGAGGAAAGAAACTAACTTTTTATTTCACATACCATTTGCCCAGGGGACCCACTTCATGAGCAATAGAAACAGATTTTATTATATTGCATTGTCCTGTATTTAGAAGGAGGGCAAGGAGGAAATATCACCATTTTTATATTGGCTAAATATATAGGCAATGTGGTTTTGATTTTTTGTTAATTTCAGCTCTTGGAATCATGTCCGTCACATGTTACAGTAACACCCAAAATTACCTTTGACACATAGCTTAGTGTGTTTGTGTGAGAAAGAAAGAGAGTTTAATATACCATGTTTTCTGTCAGTATTTTTTCACTTTCATATAAAATATACTAACATAGCATTTTTGTTCAAGACAATGTATTTCAGAAAATGAAAAAGCAAATTCGTAAACTGAAAAACGCTTCTCATTTCTTTCACATACTGATTCATTTCTTGGTCACATGTGGGTGTTTTCAAGTTCATTTCATCACTAGCTGCAGAAGACAGAAGACTTCGGCTCTTTTTGCACCTTACCTGGTGCCGCTGGCGTTGCACAGGGATCACACGAAAAGCCTTGTCCAGGAGGCACTCGGGTCCCCTCCACTTCCCCTCTGCACCAGCTCTGTGCTGGCTGGAAGAATGTGTGAGTGCTCTGCCTCTTCCTTCCACAGTGCAGCTGGGTACTTTCCCAGGGCACGCTGGGGGAGGAAGCACGATGGCTGCGTGTCCGGAGCCTTTGCATGCAAGGTAAGTGCACGTGGGGTATGGGAGCAATGCACGATAGCGCGTCATTTTCAGCAATGAGCCGAAAATGATATAATTTGTGATCACCCTCTAATGGCCTCGGGAGCATCACGCGATTGCGAGGACGTCATGTGGAATGATCCTTGCAATCGTGCAACACTCCCGACGCCATTTTGCAACAGGACTGGTGCACAAAAAGGGCCCCAGAAGTGAGTGAGAGAAGAAAGAGGAGTTATAGGCCATATCATTAAAAGCCCTGGCCAGAATTGTATAGGAACAATACCCTTGACACATTTGAAGTTTGGATCGCATACTTGAAAATGCTTTTTATTCCACAACACTAGTCCTCCCCCTCCCCCGGACTCACAAATCACATCCTAAAAGTCTTGCTTGTTAAGCACATGGACCAGCTGTCCATTTTGTTTCACTGTTCCCATTTTTGAATTGATGGAATATCACATGTGTGTGTATGCTTGGGTGTTTTGAGTTGCATGAACTATTGCAGTTGCCCTCAGCCTTCATGACTCAACTTTCTCACTAGGATGTCTAGATACTTTTTCACACTGTACAAATATAGTTCCACTTTAAATACCATAGCAGCATCCTATGGAATCCTGGAGCTTATAGTTTGGTGAGACACCAGAGGAGCTGTCTGGCAGAGAATTCTATATTTGTTGCTGTTCTGTTGCTTCAAGTTGCTTCCAACTTATGCCAAACCTAAGGTGAACCTATCACAGGGTTTTCTGGGGCTGAGAGAATGTGATACACCCAAGATCACCCTGTAGGTTTCCATGCTCTAAAGGGGAATAAAAACCCTGGTCTCCATGGTCATAATCCAGTGCTCAAACAACTGCACCATGCTGGCTCTCAGTGAAAAAAATATTAGATACAACATTATTGTTGTTGTTGTGTGCTTTCAAGTCACTTCTGACATATGGAGACCCTAAGACAAACCTATCATGGGATTTTCTGGGGCTGAGAATGTGTGAAGTGCCCAACGTTACCTTGTTGGTTCCCATAGCTGAGCAGGGAATCAAACCATGGTCTCCAGGATTATAGTCCAATGCTAAAACTACTACACCATGCTGGCTCTCAGAGTTTCTAAAAGCCTTCCCTAAACTGCCAGTCCCAGGATTCCAGAGGAACCATTACTGTTAAAGTAGAATCATAGTGCTATATTTACATAGTATAAAAGGACCTTTGAAATGGAATCTCACAGTGAAATAGTGAGAAATAGTGAAACAGTGAGAAAGCTATTTTGGGTCTAGCACACATGTATGTAAACAAGAAGTGATACTCAAAACTAATCTAAATTATTTCAGAATCTATTACCCAGCTTTCTTTTGTGTGACGTGGAGAGGGAGGAACAATGCTCCCAAAGACTAGGCCCCTCCCTAAACTGCAAACCCCAGGATTCTATAGGATGTTGAAAGTGGAAAAATAGTTATAATAGCCTAGTGCAGAAATGACCTAGGTTTGCTTGCATGTGCTGGAATGCCTATGGCACTGAGACTACATCATGACACAGTGTTATGCAGCCAGGGCCAAGAACCTAACAAGAGGGCATCATGGCTACAAGAAGTACATAAGGGCTTTTTTTTGGGGGGGGGTCACACCAAGAGGGAAAGCATCCTATAGTTAACTGAAGTTAAGTTGCCACCACTCCAGTTTGGGGAACTTTAACCCCCGCCCCAAATGAAAGCACCAAGCCCATCCCCCTTTTCACTAAAAGTGTTTGAAATTGTCCGGTGGAAGTCCACCTCTAACAATAGAGTGTTGAATGCCTAATGTACCATTTTGCATGCTATGCAAAATGGTTTGTTTTTTTCATTTTGCACTGGGAAAAAAAACAATTGCAAGACCTTTATGGGTTTTGACTGTATTATTAGCTAAAAACAAACACTCCTGTGGGTTTTAAATCAGCACAGAAACTGATATTTCCAAGTAAACAAATACAAGAGTTGGAGCAGAGCCATGCAATGTCATTGGCTTCGGCACTATACACAAATTTTCAAAGAAAAAAATTGCATAATAAGTTCTTCCATTTCCATCCATTTTTCCCCTTCTGAACAGTATTTTCCCTGCTTCTGGAAAAATCCACTCTCCTGGAATAAGAAAAACTTTTCTGAAAAACAAGACAAGGAAAGTGGTCTCAGACACCATCCTTTCTACTTCCGAGAAGACAGTATATCTCAGGGCTTGGCCCAGGCCCTTTCCACAACTCATCTTTTTGCAGAGCTGGGGTGCGAGAATTGCCTGAGCAGCCTTTTCTGAGAGGCTCTCACGTCCCAGTTCCTTCAGCTCCGCACCTGCTGCCTGCTCAAGCAAGAGCCTCTCCTCTTCCTTCCGCAGTGCAGCCTGGGATTTTCCCAGGCTGCGCTGGGGCAGGAAGTATGAGCGCCGCAGCTCCAGAGCTCCACATGCACGACAAGTGTGTGCAGGGCCCTGGAGCAATGTGCGATTGCGTACCATTTTCGGTTCATAGCCGAAAATGAAATAGTGAGAGGTTGGTGCCTGCCAGCCCCTGGAGCATTGCACAACTGTAAGTGCGTCGAGTGGACTGCTCCTTGCAGTCACGCGATGCTGTAGGGGCCCTTTCGCATGGCAAATGCTGTGGGAAAAGGGCCTCAGGATAAAATGTTTGTATATCTCTGCTGTGACATCAACAGGTTCTGCCCATAAGTCACAGGCCTTGTGATGCTAGAGCCTTGGCAACCCTGGTTACATGTACATGTGCCCAAAAGCATATAAAGAGGTAACAGGTAATTGCTTGTCCCCATTTGCTGCTACTTTTTAACATGCAAAACCATCCTTAGTGTCTTGTGCTCTCTAGTATCTTAGGAACTAGAGGAAAAAAAACATGGTTGCCATCTGCAAACTGGAATTGAATGAAGACATTTGCTTCATTTTCAGTAGCATTCTCATGTTTTCAAGCACAGGCTCATTCTGTCCCATTTCTTCATCAGTTGGCAAACAGTTTTAAGGCCCCCATGAAAGTTTGTATGTATGTACTTTTGTATACAGTTTTTATGATAGGCAACCTGCTAGCAATTCCCTTTGCATGTTTCTTTTCTTTGTATCCTCCCTCCTGTCCCTAACAACATCATGAAGTTTTTGATCAGAAAATTGTATTTGCAAAATCTGAAACCTTTTTTTAAAAAAACAACAACAGAGGGCTAATTGCATTCTCTTTCACATATTTCAGATATGTGAATCAGGTCACTTTTGCATTAAAATGTAAACCAAATTAGTGTTTGTCCCAACCCTAACAGGATATATTTTTAGTAGTTTCAGACACCTTAGAGAGCATTTCCATGCAAGCAAATCACCTCATGAACCAGGGTATTTTCTCTGTTTCAGACAACCAAACTATTAGCTCATCAGATAGCATATCTTCCTACTGTCCCAATTTGGCAAGGACAGTCCAGATTAATCCTCTGCCATCCCCCTTTTTCAGCTGCTTTCAAAATGTCCCAGTTTTTCTCCGCTTCTCCCACTTTCCCCCTTTGTCCCCAGTTTGCTTCAGTTGCTGCAAACTTTGGGCTTTTCTGTACTACACTGTTATAGTGCTATCATTTCCCTTTCATCTTCCTATGAAATTCTGGGGTTTGCAGTTTAGGAAGAGGCATTTAGAATTTTCAGCCATAGAGCTCTTTGGCCTCAGGAAACTACAAACCCCAGAATTCCACAGGATGTTGAAAGTGGAATAATAGCACTATAACAGTGTCATGTGGAAAGGCCCTTAGTTTAAAGTAATTTGCACTTTGTTAAGTTAGCAGGGGGGAGGGGAGGGGAGGGGACAGTATCCTGCCCTTCCCATAGGCTCAGGCAAAAATAAACTTTGCAGCCTCTCCTAGCTTGTCTGTTCTTCCTCATTAATAATTCTTGCCATATTGATCCTGCTATGATGTTGCTTGGTCATTTGCACCCCAGTTTTCATCTATGAAATCTTAGAAGGTATGAGCTGGAATATGCAAGACAGTATATTAAAGAAGACCTGTACAACCTGTGACCCATCGAGCTAAACACAGCCCACATTGTAATCCATGTGCAGTACCTTTTCTTTTGCCTGCCTGTCAAGGATTGTCAAGCAAATGACAGTGACAACTTATGGCTTAGGATCAGTAGGTCACAAAATGTGCAAATCTACCCTATAGTAGAATACAAGTTTCTAAGTAAATTACTGTGTTGCAAATAAAATGAAAGTATTCTCTGCAAATCTATGAATTTAGCCAGCTTGAATCCCCAGGATACCAGTTTAGCTTGAACACAAGGAGGGAAGTGGTCAAGATGAATTTTTAAGTCCGAGTGAAATCTCTCGCCTTTGTTGAAGGAATACAGACACCACTTTATTGAGGTGAAAGAAGGTGAAGTGATTGGGAGGACTTATGTTTAAAAAGAGCATAAATGAAAGGCAATCAGTATAATTGAGTACCTATAAGCACTCTGGAGGAAAGAAAGCTTGTATCAGAGACTGATTGCCAAGCTGGTTTTGAACCTAGAATATCAAGGTATGTGTGTCTCAGCTCAACATCTTGCTAAGAAGATGGCAAAACTTTGTTTGAGACACTTCAGCGCTCTAAGCGTGGGAATGTGCAGGGAAAAGTTCACACTGATAAAGCAATAGGCAGAAATTTGAAATGCCCTCCCAAGTCGGTCTGCCAACATTCACTGCAAAGCCTTTTATGACTGCCCTCTTGCAAGAAGTTTTGATCATGTTAATAAAGAGTCTCTTCTCTGCATAGGTCAAGGACAGGGGAGAGGATAATATCTAATGGGAACTCTTCCCAAGGGATTCAGTTACAAAGTTGCACCAGCAGCTTCCTGGAATCATCCTGGCATTGCTTCTGGGAAAGACAACACCCCCACTCCTCCACCCCCAAGAACAAAACAACAGACATGAACTGGGGTGGGAGTAGGAAGGGAAAGAAGCTAGTTACTGTGCTTGGCACTGAATATACCCACAGCAAAGAGGGATCGTGGGGATACAAATAGGTGCCAGCTCCTTGCTTCCCATATTCCCCCGCCTGCTCTCCTGGACAAGCTGAGGGAAGGATGCAGGAGCCAAAACCAGATCAGTTCCAGTAAACAGACTGCTGCCTCTCTAACTCTGGGAATGAGCAAAGCCACTGTAGAGGGCAAGATTCCAATGGGAGTAAAGAAGCTGTTGACGGCACAGTGGAAGAGATTGTGCCATGGAGTGGTGGTGTGCAATTAAGTTTTCATGAAGCCAAAATGGGAGATCAGAGTAGAGGAATGCTTGACCCTACCACTATTACTGTCACATACCATCTTAGTCTGCTTCTGATAGAACTGCTTTCCTGTGCTTCACAGCTCAGCCTGTTCTACTGAACTTGGGCCTGGTTTCTCTTTAATAGAATCCTAATCTTTATTCACTGGCTACTACAGGCCCTGTTTCTAGTTTTCTGACACTTTCTTGTTTCTTTCTCAGATGTTGATTATGATGTCATTGGTACCCTCATCAGCCTCTTTATTCCAGATCCCCTTTCCAGCCAATGAACTCCTCAGTGGAGAATTTCTTAACAATGAATGTTCTGTCAGTATTGCTTATGCCGTTGGTGCCAGTCCCTTTGACTTCCTATGACCTACTCAGCCTACCTTGCTTCATCACTCTCACAGGCCAGGTCTGTCTCTGTCAGGGCCACAAGTCAATGCTTCAAAACAGAAAGCACAGGCTTCATCTGCACGTTACATTCTCAGCTGCACATTACACACTTATCTTACGAACTCTAAACAACTGACCTGAAATTCCCAGTGCTATTTTCTCCTTATGCACTGTACTTTGCCCAGAAGCTAATTGGCAGTCAGTGGATTGATTTTAATATTGGTGTAATATGGTCACTCCTAGATGTACCAGTTACAAAAAAAGGTCTTCCTCTGCCTATAGAAGTATAACATGGAGGACACCAGTCTCACCTACAGAGGGAGCTCCAGAGCCTGGGAGTCATCAGGAAGACAGCCCTATCCTGTGTTCCCACTAGGTATACCTGCGAGAGTAATGGGACAGAGAAGAAGGGCCTCCCTGGGAGATTTCAAAAACTGGCAGGTTGGAGAATGTGTGATTCTTCACACTAACTAGTGGCAGATTTCAACTACTGTTCTCATGGCTCCCTACTTGGATCCCAGCTTCCCTAACCCAGCACATATTCCTCATCATAGGGATGCA